>JARPRG010000289.1:2050530-2062108 GCA_031001745.1 Hartigia nigra
TCGCCCGACGACATGCGTAACACGTCGCTGGCGTTCCGGTAACAAAAGCATCTCGACGTACGTGGCACGTCTTTCCACCGCACGTCTTTCCATCGCTAGAATAGTTGTACGAGAAATGTCGTTTCTGCGGAAAACTTCAGCTACAACATCGATGTTAGGTGCTTCCGCAATCCATTCGTATTCCATTGCGATTCGTGAATGATTACTCAACGATCTTCGATGCAATCGGTTACGTTTCGTTGTTGAGAAGCAACATGGCGGCTTCCAATGAGTTTGTACTATATATTGCTATACCTAACCTCAATCTAACTCTGTGTATATACTTAAGGTATGCACGGCACACGCCTCGTGAACCTAGAAGTAAATTCAACGAGACTCGTGTATATTCTTCTCGAGACACGAGGTCAGCGGCTGTTTCGCCGATACTGAAAGTGAAGAAGTTTTTATCGTTCGAGTAAACCGGATCCCGAGAGTTGTCTTCGCTATTACGGACTATTAAGCCACAAAACGGAATAGATTTCTTAGAAGGAAATAAATGCGCAAAATTGAGACTATGAAAACAATACGATACAGTTTATGCGTCACTCAAATTCTTTTCCATTCAAGCATCATCCGTTATATGGGTTCTTCATATTTTTTCTGTTGATAAAGGCCGTAGGATGAAGATCGCACAGAAAATAAATCGTCTATTCAAGGTCTTCGGGTCTTTGTTCGCCGACACAGTTTTAAGGATCGAATCCGTGGCACAGGGCTGCCCAACCAAGCGAGTCTGAACTTGAAAAAAAAAAAGTGTAGAATCCCTGCCGTTGTTGTTTCCCAGGAGTGACCGTGGAGCCTGTAAGTTGCCTTTCTTGATTCGCTGAATTAATTCATAAGGAACTGCTGGTGAGTTTTGTTTCGCTTTGTTGTGTCACGATGGCGATCTAGTAGAATCGCCACGACGATCGTATTTCACAAGGATAGGCATACGTGATTTTCTTCCAGATAGCCTAATTAAACGGCACTTTATATTCGAGTTAGGTATGCCAACCATTCTACCCCCACGATTAGTTCGTCTATTGAAACCGGTACATGGAGGCTGGAATTTTGTTAACACTACGTAAGATTTCCGATGTAAAGAATGCGGAAAAAATGATTTCATGGCTCTTTTATTCGGGATCTTCTTATAATATTGTATAACGTATTACATACCTATTTCACATCATTTTTATCCACAATGGGACCTTGGATGCATGACATGTGTCATAGGGCCTTCAAAATAAATAACATACATCACTGTAACTACGATCGTCATCTCTTCTATAAGTAGGTATTAGAATGACCTCTATCATAGCATTAGATAAGTGTTAGCAAAGTTATTAGGTTATCAAAAATCCTTCGCTTGAAGCTAACGGCATGCATGGGAATGGGATGTGCAGGAATGTTTATGAAAAACAAATAAATAGATGAATAGGTCAATAATCGTATTTTTATAAAATCATTCGCATTACGACTCAGACCAGACGATCGTCAGATCAATCAGACATTCCGGTGTTTAATATTGATGATGTGTCGAATAACAATAACGTGAAAAGTTCCTTCACTCCGTGATATGGGGTTTAATGATATCATAATATGACATTCTCTATGAACGACAGATTGTATGTAATCTCTATTATCACAGACCTTAGACTAATGCTGAATAGGAATTATGTTGCGACAAGTATAACGAATTAATTGATCGTTAAGAATCTTTGTAATTCGCAATCTGTTTTGTGCGTGACTTACGAGTTATAGGGTCAGTACTTATTTTCTTGTGACGTACTTTTACAGGTATCTTCATACTAATGACCTTGGGTCTTCTGGGCCTTGCATCCGGCTGCTTCATCTTGGTGTTCAAGCCCTACGACCTTCTTTTCAAGCTGAAAGTCGTTTTCAGCGAAGGGGGCGAAATCTTCGAACTTTGGCGATCGCCCCCCGTCGAACTGTATCTGAAGGTTTATCTCTTTAACGTTACAAACAAAGATGCGTTTATGGCGGGCGAAGAGAAGAAGCTGAGATTCCAAGAGGTCGGACCATACGTTTATAAGTGAGTCAATTAATTACGAAAAAACGTTAACTTTAATTTCTATAAAAATTCTTTATAAAAATTTCGAAAATTCCAAGTAACTAAAATTGCAATTATTTTACTTTAGGGAACTCATGGAACACGGAAACGTGACGTTCAATGACAACGGCACAGTTACGGCTATTCCACTTCATCCGTTAACGTACGTTCCCGAAATGAGTATCGGTGCTGAAGACGATATGCTCATACTTCCCAACATCGCAGTACTGGTAAGTGGAGAGAACTATATACATTTCTTTTTATCACATTGAGAACGATTCCAAATGCGAAAACAGAAACAAAGAAAAAGAGTAAACCTACTTTGAAAAATAATACACAAGAAAAAGTCCCCACGATTAAAATTCTGTGCGGTTGTTTCTTCGTCATGTTCGTTACCATAAACTTGCTATTAGAAACGATTCATTCATCCGCGTTGATGACGAACATTCGGTATCAGTAACGCATTCAAAATGGACGTTTTATTGCCGTGACGTTTGTAGGTAGATTCAAACACGATAGGTCAGTCTGGTACTTTTAAACAACTACGCTGTCAGACCATTAAACACGTTTATCATAGGAAGCAAGAAGCAAGTATTCTTGAATTATTACTTACCGTTATTCAAAGCTATTTTGTTTATACCAAAAAATTCTATAGTACACTAGAATTTTAGTTACTCGGTTCTTTCCCGTTTCAAAGCAAATAGTTCTTCTTAAAATATCATGTGGAAACAAGAACGTGCGTGAGGATTGTACAAATTTACTCAAAGTACTAGGCGTAGTGGCATTGGTTAAGGTCAGGATCAAAGTGAATGGACTATTAATGGGTACAGAATCATCTCAATAGAAAGGATCGTTCGGCCTTCATTATAATTCACTGATTCATACTCAAAAACTTCTTTATCATTCGCAGTATAAAAATTTTTTTTTTACTAAATGTTAAATAAGTTGCAAGTATTGGGTCAAATGTTCGAATCATTTCGAGAGAATTCCAAAATTTCACAAAAACGCATCGATCTAGTCAAAGTGGTTGTGCAACAGGTGTGTGGTCACTGCAAAATATCATTTTAACGTATGTTTATTCACGTAAATAACTATAAATCTTACCCGAGGGTCGTCGGTCGTTATACGTGTGCAAATTGAAATGACCTCCGAAAAAAAAAATTCTCATCACGTTTACCGGCAAGATCGATGCTACTTAGTTTAAAGACATTAGGTAAACTTCCATAGGTGTGGCTGCAGATATAATATAATTCTAATGAAAACATTTACGACTATTAACACTCATACCGTGTAAGACTACCGTATAATGAGTCAGAATCTAGGAAAGTTTTAGAAATAATACTCATATATATTAAGTCATCAGTACAATTTAAGATTCCCACGATAAATATTTACAAATAAACTCTTATTTACTACAAAATGAAAAGTTGCTATATTACGCATAATCAAACAACTTTTCAAAACATACAGGAGTATGGAAATTAATGCGAATTGCTTAGTCATTGAAAAAAAAAATAATAATAAAAATTATAATTGAATATGCTAAATGACTTTCACGTGGCGAAGAAACTAGCATTATTTTACATACCTTATATGTTTGGGGGATAAAGTATATGAATGTGACAGTTCATAGGCCACAGATTGCCTTGGAGGGATTTTTACAGATTTAATTCCGAATAGTCCGAATTATCAATTTACTCGTTTTCAATTGTACCTGTCTTCATTACCATAAGTGTAGTTCTGGCCTAACTGAGAAAGAATGTGTGACGACCGACTTTCACATACCTGAGATTGCAAATTGCAAATAATTGTTCTTCCTTTATGACAAATAGCCGATTATCATTACCGATTGAATTCCCAGCATTATAGTGTCTGCTGTTTTAGTGCTTTAAATGCTGAAAAAACGTCAAGTGAGTCGGTCGAGACGTAATTGTCTTGAACAAACCTCCGAACGAGAACGTCGCCATACACTCACCATAAAAGCCGTAGATAATCGCTTAAAAGTCTCCATAGTCGCTTTCGCAACTAATTATGAAACCCACCGGGAAGCATTGCAACGTAAATATTAATCCCATTGTCAATAATAGATTTGACCAATGAGAATCAAAAATCGTAGGGAAAAAGTTCATACCATTTTTTGCATAAATATTTAATTTTGCAGAAAAGCTGTTTCTTACTTCTTTGTTAGTCAGTCTTTTAGCTTGCCATAATAGAGTACAACATGGTCTTTCCAACTGTAATGGCTACTTAGATCAAAAACATTGATATGCTCTATGTCGATAGGCTGACCTGTTAAAATAACCTTTATCATTTTATCAAATTTTAGTGATTACGAATTTCTGAAAATTTTTATTAAATTGCCGAGATCGTATATCGTGTCATTATCAATCGTGCGGCTATTTGGCGTTGCCGCTGATCATATTGCAACGAATTACCAGTTTCCCGTTCGTACAGGAGAGCAACAATATTTGCATTTAAAGTGACTACATTCTTGAAATTGCATGTCGTGGAACAATCACGAGCCAATTATGATGGGGGTCGTGGTAAGGTTGCTCGATATAATGGACGGCAAGACGACTTTATAATTAAAAAGAAAAAAAAAACAACAAGAAATATCGCTGCCGTTAAGTTTATTCGATTCGAGTTAGAATAAAAAGTTGGAATATCCCATGGCGGTGACTTCTGTATCTTTGGCGAAACGTGAGGCTCATCGAACGAACGGAAATTTTTGTGACCACTAGCAAGGACAGCCCCATTGTAAAATTCCTTAATTGTAGAAACAAGTTTTTACGAAGTTATTTTATCGCGCTGTCACCAACTTTAAATATATGTAATACCCAATTCCGCAATAACAATTCCAGTGCTATCAGTGCATTATGAATAAAGTATTTTACCCATTTGAATTCCTTCGTTCTTCCGTTAACTAATTCCATACGAATGATTATGTGAGCGGCAGAATAATGACCTGATGTTATTCTATAACGCGAACCGAAAACACGAAGAACATATAACGATGTTTATTCTACAATCCTTATGAAACATCGGTATAAAAGTAGATAGAAAACAAATTATATATTAAATTATACTTTAGCAGAAATATACGATGCTCACATTAACACTGACTGCAACATTAGATTTTTCAAAAGTCCTAAGGATGATTATTCAGCCACTTTTTGATATGGAAATGTATATACGCTTGATCTCAGGTGATAATGAAAATGTCAGCCATATACAGGTGACATGGCAGTCAACGTATTAAACGTATTTATTTATTTCGAATGATATAAAAGGAAAAAAAAGTATAGATTGATAGCTGCATATACTATATATGCATAGTCCGTGTATGCTTCTTTATAAGCACTATTATTCAATAAAATAAGGGGAATGAACGGAACTATTTATTAAGTCGTTAAACTCGACAACAGAGTCTTTCTCGTGGAAGATATGTCATTCAGCTAGGTACACTGACTTCTTACACAATGAAACAAAAACGCAAGTCATCTTGCAAGAAAGTTACCTTGATCTTGACACAAATACCGATACTCGTGGTGAACGCTCTGAATTCACGATCACCAATGATTGTTAAAAGTCCTGAGGATACCACATGCAAAACAGATAAAATCTTTTATTGCTAAACTAAATAGGTAATATTAATTTACGTGGGTATATTTGATACGTATAATATATATGAGATTGTTAAAAATGTATTAATTGCTGTTGCGCAATGCCACACAACCATGTATACGCTATACAGTAAATACTGCAACAGTTATGAGACAGTAGATACGTATACGTATAAAAAGTATTTAATTATACCAATAAGATAAAGAATGCATAATAGATCCAGTGATCGTGTATATCGCCAATTAAAAATTTAACGTCCGTAGAACAGCGTAAAAACTTGTTTGCGTCACTAAATAAAAATGATATTACCGAATTTTTGCACATTTAAAACATCTTTGAGGTTAGAAATATAATGCTCTTCCTTAAACTTTGCAAAGACACTTAGGGTCGCTCATGATTCTACTTAATGTATCTATTTACCAATGAATAAGTTGCGAAAGACAAATCATTTCTTGCACAGTCATCATCGAAGACATATTCGCGACGATAGGTTATGGAAGTCAATAACTAGGAAGCGAAGCTGAGGCTGAAAAAAATGTTGAAAAAAAAATCATTGCGCAGGTTACACACTTATTGCATACACTCTATAAGGTTGACTACGTTTAATTACTATGAATTCTAACGTGACGTAGTATTTTGAAATTCAAAGTCTATCGGTGCATGTTTCTAAGTGACGAAAGTCAGTCAAGCGCGTTTAATCCATTCGGAATATTCCAGATGGGTAAAAAAAAAACTTCTTGCCAGTTTTTCTAAGTAAAGAAGGAACGAATAATATGCAGTTATATTGTCTGCTGTCGTAAAAACCATAACAGATATTAGAAAGTTAATACCAGAGAACGGTATGACATACTTCTTGCTTAAAACCTCACAGATTTTCTTGTACAATTTCACAAGACAAAATAGATCCAATTTCATACCTTCCTTCCTACTCGTTACCCCCATTATTCCCACGATTATTTCATACTTTACCATCTGTCTTGTCGCAGCATTGCGATACAAAACTTTTCCTTCGCTCCCATGTGACATTTAGCTTTTCATTTATCACGTATCCTTTCAACAACGCAATCTCCGTACGTGTATGTCTTAATAAAAGCCAGCTTAGGCACGGGTGATTGGCCGTTATCTTGGATAATAGTGAATGCACCGTGGGTCATACTGCACATTGTATTACTGACAGAGAGTCATGAAAGTAATGGAAAGATTGAATGACTATTGGTAGAAAGCGATGTTGTGTCTAATTAGCATCATTTCCTATTTTACGCTTTTTCCCCGTCGTTTCTTGAGTAATAACTGAGAAACGTATAAGAACGCCTAACGTGTGAGCGCTTTGAAAATTATGCATTATTCAACTTTTTTTTTCTTTCTTATATTACAGAGCGTAGCAAACGTCATGAGAGATGCTTCATATTTTTCATTGGCTGGTCTAAATCTTCTTATCCACCAATTGGATTCTGCACCCCTTGTAAAAATGACTGCCCGAGAATTTATGTTTGGATACAAATCGACTCTGGTTACGCTGGGTAATAACTTCATGCCGTCCTGGATAAAATTTGATAAGCTTGGACTGATCGATCGTGTATGTAATTGATGACTTATGATTATAAATAATCGTCATACGAATGTCGATTTTTTGAATTTTCTTATTTAATACGACAGATGTACGATTTCGAGGGAGACTACGAAACCGTGTATACGGGTGAGAATGACGTTCGACAAGCAGGCTTGATTGAAAAATACAATGGCGACGTGAATTTACCTCAGTGGAAAGGAAAATGTGCTAATGTGAAAGGTGCGAGTGACGGTACGAAATTTCCAAGCTACATCCAACCGAACGATACTTTATTATTCTACCGAAAGAGTCTTTGCCGTAGCGCTCGTATGGTAAGTTAATAAGTAAATATGAAAATTTGATAACACTTATAATATCTCCATACTTGTGTAAATGTTGTAAATCATTAACGCGTTTCTTTGCTCTTTACAGTATCAAACCGGCGAGAAGTATGTTAAAGGTTTACACACCTATCAATATAAATTCATTGAAAGTGAATTAGATAATGGTGCTAACAATACGGAAAACAAGTGCTTCTGTCGTCAAGGTCGATGTCTTCAGCCAGGTCTTATCGATGTCACTGATTGCTATTACGGTAAGAGCAATTCTTCATTGCATCCGACATGATTTAACTTCTACGTGCAACGTATTCCGCTGATTTACATGATGAATCTCAATGGATCAGGAAACTGTTTCTTACTGCAAGATAAACGTCGACTTGTCCTTACGCACTAATCTACGGCTTTGAGTTTGAAAAAGAAAGAAACAAACGTGAGGTCATCGAGTTCTGAAACATCACTGTCGAGAGAGTAGGATACTTGATAGAATGCAGGAAGAATTCTAAAAGATTCGACTAGTTTTCTAACCGTAGATCTTTCCAGACATTTAACGAAAATACACGCTCCAATAAAACTACTTAAATAAAAAGACTTGAATTGCAAAATAGCACTGACAAATTTCATAAGACGATGAATTATTATTCACAGGTTTTCCCATCGCACTCTCGTATCCACACTTTTACAAATCGGATCCTTCGCTTTTGGATGCTGTGGAGGGTCTAACTCCTCGTGCTGATGATCACGAATCATACTTCTTTATTCAACCGGATTCTGGACTTCCCGTTGATCTCGCATTTCGTTTCCAAATCAATATGGCTCTACAGAATATCGATTACATCACCGCGGTAGCGAAGTTTACAGACATGGTACTTCCACTGCTGTGGTTCGAAATTGTAAGTATGATTGTTGTAATAAGTACAAAAATATTATTCCTCGACAACGTTAATTATACATTGCACATCGTAAAAGACATAGAGCTATGTATGGAGGCGCATCGCAACACTTAAATATCTTATTACTGTGCTTTTCACATTCAAAAGACTCGTTAAGCTGTTGAAAAATTTCCAGAAAAAATAACTGTATTCTCCTTTTAATTAATGACACTAACCTGAATGCAATAGGTGAAGAAAAAAAGAAAAACATGTTTTTCGTAATAGCTCTTTAAACGCGCTACCAGTTCTACCAGTGTATATAGTCCAGAAGCAATAGTAGGCTGAGAATCTGTTGACAATATTACATAATTGAGATAGAGATTGTTTAATAGACCCAACATGAAAATACCATTAAGAAATATCACGACATTAACACCATATACTTTCCTTGCAGGGAATGTACGAGTTACCAGAAAGTATGAATAACCGGTTCTTGTTGTACTTGAACGTACTTCCGGTCGTACAAGATGTAGCAACTTATGCTCTTTTCCTATCGGGCGCCATATTCCTAGTCTGGAGTGTGATAAAGATCCTTCTTCATCAACCTAAGGGATCAAAAGCACCAGCACAATGGTTCGAAACGGAAATGCAGAGGAAACGTCTAAACTTTTTGAACGAAAGGCGAGCTTCTATTAAAACGAAAGAAGTGGACCCATACTACAATTACCTGCTCGATCCCAAGGAGAATAACACGACTTCCGTAACGCTGGAAGATCTTCCGTGCCTCAATGAAGAAATTGTTAAAATCTTCGAAGGTCCGCTTCCACGAGTATAAAGGGAATCAACAAAAAAAATGTTTGTTTAAAACGATAAGACTCTCAGAATCGTACAGGAGTGACATTCACGATTCTTTCACATAACGGAAGGCACAGTATTCCTTTCAGAATATCCGAAAAAATCCTTGGATATAATTCCATAGAGAATTCGGGGATGTTTAATAGGACAGGAATACACATATGTCGGCTGCATTCCAAAGACATTACATGAGAAAGAATGCTAAGTGCTACGGCACATTTGATTGAATTTCACGTCGTTTATGATGAAAGACCGTGGATGCAAAAACAACAGAGTCCAGCGCATTGGGTACCTACAATTAGTAGTTTCGAAAGAAAACATTGAAATACCAATAGGATACAATCGATATTGATTTTTCTATTGAAATAGTATTTTAATGAGATTTTCTTTCGAAATGCCTAGACTCTATTTACTCCGTTTTAGGTTTAAAAGGTGCAAATTCGTGTCGCATATTGATGCGTTACTTTCGAATCTCAATGTCAGTCATTAAGATAACTATCTCAGTCATCAATACTCTAAGATTAATCTTGAATTCTTTAACATGACACTACTAACTTAAAAGCTTTGCCGTTATCTACTTGTATATCAAATTGTTAATTACCAATATCTCAATGATGACTGCAAGCATTTATCTTGCTCTCAGGGTTAAACAAATTAACACCCTTCTTAGTAATGATCGTCTAATCCATTGTTTAAAAAAAAAACTGAAATATTCTGGTTTGGCAATAGATTGCATATGCCTTTGATAAAAGAATAAAGAATCTGTCAACGATACGAAATTGCAACTTCTACATTATCATTCATCATTAAGTAGTAATTAAGAGATTTCGGATCAACAAATGTCGATCAAATTAAAAAAAATAATATCTAGAATACTTGATATAATATTAACCACAATCGCGCATCACAACCGGCATAGTGTTATCTAATATTCCATACGACGCCATTATTAAGTTTGAAAAGTATTATAGTACGCGTTTTTAATAGTTAATCTGGAATAATACCGATAATCATTATTCTATGTGCCTCATTGTCATTACGAATGTTTTTTTTTTTTTCAATTTTCAATCCCATCACAATTTTTCATGCTACAGTTACTTTTGTATTACTGTACTTACAACAAAACACAGAATTACGTCACTTGCGTAATACTACCAATTCTGTATTGCGCCATAAGACACTCGAATTATGGCTCTACGTTGTACTTACAATATGATACGTTAATCTGCATATGTAAGCAACGGGTTAATGTACTTTATGCGATCGACTATCCAAGTACATTCGTTACGGGTAATACTTACTAAAAAAAAAAAAAAAGCTGGTTGACGTTTAAAAAAGTAGGCGTCACGGAGTATGGCATTTATTATTTAAAAAAATATCGCACATCTTATGATATAAAGGCGTATTAAAAGTAAATAATCAAAGATTAAAAAAAAAAGGAGAGGAATTCTGAGAAATCAAAAAAGATAGCCAAAAACTGTTTGCTTGGTATTGCAACTATAAAAGATTATTCAAGGTTAACGCTAAGGAGAAATGTTCTTAATATTTCTTGGTGATGGATTTGTCCTACGCGTTAATCGTATTTTCTTAAATGATAATTGAATTTCCATAGTGAATGAAACGCTACGTGTTTCTCATAACTTGTAGATAATTTTATATGGGTTAAGTAGTTACACGAAAGGATTCATTATGCAAAGAGCTTTCTTATGACGCTATCTATATACATTGCTGTTTTATATCGAACCCTTGATACACGGTGCACGCTCCTCGCAAATTCCTTTTTGGCATAATAATAGCATACAAATAATTTATATATTTTCCTTACTGGGATTTGATATATGATATATCAGTGATAATGATGTTTATACGATATTCATATGCGCGCGCACTGGTTTTAGCATATATAATAGTGTAAGTGATACATATTACACGGGAATGGTTCGATTCTATAACTATAGGATTCTAAGATCTTCCAAATCATTCAATTAAATATTTATGATACGTAGGCGATTTTCTAAATATGACATTGTGCAACTCTTTAATTTTTGAACTTAATTATCTTCGATAGTATACGATACGATAGATACGTTACGCCTTTATATCATGGATAAGATACATTTTCGAAATACTTAATGATACGGTATTAAGAAAAATACCGAGATATAATGTATAAATATATATATGTGTGTGTTTTATATATAAATAGTATTATTTATATATAAAAATACATACATATATATATATATATATATAT
>JARPRG010000289.1:2062208-2120395 GCA_031001745.1 Hartigia nigra
ATAGTATTATTTATATATAAAAATACATACATATATATATATATATATATATATATATATATAAAATATATATATAAAATATATATATATAAAATTTCGCAATTCGTCAATTCATACTTTCCTAAATATTACAGAAATGCTATAGATGAAATCTTGTAAATATGTAAATATCAATAATAGTTAGCAAATACTAATTAATTTTATGTCTGACTCGTACGTTAGTGCATTTAACTAAAAAAAAAATAATAACGTAAACAGATTCCGACAAATACGTCGATGTGTTTGCAGCAACTGCCTTGTACATGGTAGAGATGACAATAGAAGTATTGTTATCACTATCATAGGCACATAAATAAATGCGAAATTTATGAAAAAAAAAAAAGTATAGAGATTTCACATCAGTATTTAATGTGACGATAAACGGAATTATCCATCCCTTCGATATTTGCAACAATTAAGAAAAGATTGACGTTTTATGTCAGTATCTTTATATGAACGGATATGGGAATCTCTATAATGGCATTAAAACGACATTGACGAATCTGTTTTCAGCCGAAATACAATCTTGCCTTATTTATAATAAAAGTGCCTTCGCAAAGGTAGCAACATTATTGTAACACGACAACGTACATTTACGATGAACGTTTAACTGGCGAGGTTGATTTTGTATGATTTTATACTATTATTATAATAACAAGGAGTGGTTTAGCGTAACTTTGTGATCTTTGACAAATGACACGTCGCGCAGTTTATGAAGGAAAAGTCTCTCTGTTTTTACAAGGCCATGCAGCTTTATCAAAATGATATTCGCTCTGCCTAAATCGAAGCCTTATATAAAGTTAAGAACTGAGGTTTTAACATTTATTATTTACCACGTTAATGTAAATCTTGCCAGTGAGATATTCTCCGCATTGCGTGTACGCATCGATATTGCTCAATAAAGGATTTTTATAATGAAACTCAAATAATTGCCACTTTCTCCCTACAACATAAACGCCAGTAGAGGTTGGTCAGCTTGAGTTTTAAATAAAAATATGGGATAGGAAAAATTATTGAACGTGATATTTTGTAAATAGAAGGAAACGATATATGTTAAATAGAAATGACGTTGTAAATCCATAAATATATATTAAAGCAGTCGTAAACGATTTACAGGAACATCACTGAGACAATGAGTAGCATTGTTTTATAGATAAACAATTAAGATCATACAGCAATTTTACCTGAGATACAGCTAACGCTGTTCTAAGAAATTTTTTGTGAGGTTTTTTATCCCTTCATCATCTAGAATATAGAATGCAGGAGGGTAACATATATATTTTGTGATGATACATTTATAGAGTTATTATATATAGTAAGACTTCGGTTAACGCTCAGGATACAATCTTAAAACTTGGAACGCTAAACGAAACAGTGCTAAATCAGATACATATGGTACGGTACGCTGGCAAGTTTTGAAAATCGGAAAGTTACTGTTTTACTGAGCGTTTAGCAAAAGCGCGAATAACATCCGCTTTGAACGGGATAGCATTAACCGGAGTCTTAGTGTATTTTATTAACTTATTAACAAAATATTAATCTCACCGTATATTTTTTTATTCAGCAGAAGCTTATGGATTTCTTTACAAATTTCTTGAAAACATATGCGATCAGGAATACGTTCGGATGGATATACCTTCATGAGGTGTTTTTTCAAAATTTTGACAGTCTTAATTGCTATATGATTACTTTTTTCTATGTTTTTGTGTTCATCTTTTCGTTGAGAGCTACGTGCATTACCTGTGCTGGCTCCATCTTTGAGTTTCATCGCACTTTCTTTACTGTCATGAGGATTGGTCAATGATACCTTTTTTAAAGCAGGTTGTAATTGTTTATCAATTTCATCAGACTCAGGCATTTTGCGCTTTTTACGATTGATACATTTTTCAATTCGGACTGATTCTAGACTGCTGTCATCTGAATCAAGAATTATAATTGTTTGAACAGAATCATCGTTACTCGATTTTTTCGTAGTTTCATTTTCTCTAGATTCAGTTTTTCCACTGACTTTATTAGATTTGGATTCACTCGTTTTGACTTTAGCACTTGTGGCTTTATCTTTTTGAACGATTTCTGAATTGAAAGACGTATGACTTGTTGTGCTTTGATTTTTATTAGCATCCCATTTAATCCACTTATTTAATTTATTTTCAACTTTCTTCTCTTTATCCTCATGTTGCATTTTTTTATTAATTATTTCACTTTTCTTTTTCAGCAATTCTGTTGCAGTCGTAAATGTCGTATTTGGTAAAATTTTCTTTTTCATATCAAGACTTTCATCTTTGACAATACTCATCTCGTTCATAAAACCACGATCGATCTCTTTGTCTGTACTCAAACAATGTTCTTCCGTAATTAAGGAACTATCTTTTTTTTTTGTTACTTCATCGGGATTTACATTAGTAGAACTGCCGTTTTCATTTCTTATTGATTCTTCTTTGGGTATAAGATCTACTATATTCTTAGTTTCTTTTTCTTTTGCCTTAATATTGTCATTACATTTCTTTAACGTTTTATCGCATTCTTCGTTATGTTCAAAACTTGTACTCTTGCTTGGCATCTTTGTGATATCGTCAGACTGAGACAAATTGTTAATCTGTGGAATTTCCTTGTTGCTCGACGTTTTCAGATCTTGCTTATCATTGTTACTAAGCTCTAAAGCCGTTTTGAACCCACAAATCAATTTATCTGTTTCAGAATTTTTATTTGAGCTTTCCTGAATGGCTGTTGATTTATCATTAGTTTTGGAATCATCTTTTCTGGTTTCAATATTCTTGAGAACCTTCATGACGGACAGACCTTTCTCATTGGGATTAAATTCTTGAAGGTTTTCATAGATTATATTATTTTTCGTACATCTCTGTACAGCAGAAACCTTGATGAAGTTTTGAAAAATTTCAAATCACAATATGCAAGATTAAAACAAAATGTAATTTTTCCTGCCACATAATATTCCAAATATTTACAGAAATTACATACCAGCTGAAAAGCATTGTATTTATACTTGTTGGCCACTCTAGTATCGCATAGTATTTTATACTCTAAACGGCAAGCTAAAGTATGCACGTCAGCTTTTTCCAAAGGAACTTTACATTCATGACTAAACTTTGAATAATTTTCCAGTAAAGCTGTCCTGAGTTGATTGAACATGTGTTCTCGTACCTGAAAAACAATTGCATCAATAATTTAATATATCAATTAAGTAATAAAATACTTTCTTATTAGTATCTCTGCATACTTGAACGGTTAACCCCTTCACTTTTCGATTAGTACTTTCGGCAGCATAAACTTGGGCATTCTTAGCATCTTCTTTATTTTTCTTTTCTATCTGAAAGACGTCGAAACATGAAAAAACTTTATTCAGTGTATTTCAATCGTTTATTACTGAAAAAGCATACTTCTTCACGTTTATTAGTGCCTCTGCGCAAGCCAAAATGGTATTCAAGAAATTCCTTTGCTTCGCGTCTCTCTTGAGCAAGAAGTTTTTCGTTTGATATTGTATATTCACACGATTCATCATTCTCACACCTATTATTCAACGCATATTAATTATGAAACATCGTATGATAAGTAATGACTATTAAAAAGTCAATTCATAAACCTATATTATTTTACTTGAGAATAATCCATTCTAAATTTTACACCAAGCTAGTTTTATACATTACTCATATTTTTTCGAACGATATAAATGCTACTTTTTACATAGCTTACCCATTGTCATATTTCGAAAGTGCAAATCCATCAGAATTGTTTGCTGACCTCCTTGACTTCGTGTAAGACATTTCAAATTCTGAAATTCTTGCTTGAACGAGGCTCTTATCAGCGCAAACATCGCACTTATCTTTGCAATTGGGCGGACTATCGCCAAAGTATTTTGAAAATACTGCATGCCGACATCTATAACCATAAATACATATGCAATATATTTCATATAAATTCGCAGCAAAAACAATATATATTATAATTGATTTATTTGTGTATTGTATCTTACTTAGCTTGAAGGCAGTACTCGATCATTTTCTCAAAATTTTTCCATTTTTGCTTTTTTTGATCAATTTGCTCCCCAGTCGCAATATCTTTCAGAAGAAATGAAATAGCTGAATACTCCTCGTTAGTAAAATATATGCGACAGAAAGCTGATTTGCCATCTCTACCAGCTCTCCCAGACTCTTGATAATATCCAGCAACTGTTTGAGGTACTGTCCAATGTACCACAAATCTAAACGTTTCAAGAGGATTTACAATATTCAACGTAATAGAAAACTTAAGAAGAGCCAGTCGAATTCTTACCTAACCGATCCCTTGTCTACACCCATTCCAAAACTACAGGTAGCTGCAATTACTGGTACTTCTCCTGAAGTCCATTGATCCTGTACGCGTATACGTTCTGCAGTTTTCAAACCTATTGCAATCATGTTATTTAATTGTATACATAGAAAATGATCGGTCTGTCATACAAATAAATAAAGAAACATACTTCCATGGTATGCGAGTGTTGGAATGCCTGCCTTAGTTAAATTTTTTGCAATAACTTCGGTTGCTTCCCTCTTACGACAATAAATTATACCACAATTTCTCTCATTCTACAAAGTATTAAATCTTTTATATCTTCCATCTTGTATCTATTTATATCTATTATTTATTATATCTATCTATCTTATATCTTCTACCTACTTTTATATCAATCTTTTTAATAAAAATGGTTATTAGTTTTATGTTATCTGCGTAATTAGATACCTTTGGTACATTTTCCTTTTCAGGACCAAGTGCTTCTTTGATAAATTCCTTCAGATGAAGAAATCGTTTCTCTATTGTATCTAAGAACCAGACATCATAATAGAGATTTGAACGAAATACAGGTAACGTAAAAATTTGGGTTTTACTCATTTGTAAACTTTGAAATATATCAGTGACTACCTAAAATAAAAAACTCTTGTTAAACAAAAATATAAAAATGATAATTATGTACAACTAACTGAAATGTACCTCCTTTGAAGCAGTCGCTGTTAAAGCTACGATAGGAACAGTAGGACATAGCTGTCTGAAAACACCCAATTCTCTGTATTTTGGTCGAAAATCATGACCCCACTGGCTTAAGCAATGAGCTTCATCAATTACTAAATATGATATTTTGTTCTTTTTGTACATTTGACCAATAAGGACCTGAAAATAATAAATCTCATTAAACCTTAACAAAATGGATATTCGCATATAAGATACCATAAGTTAAAAGTACATGGACAGTGTTAAACAACAATTATTACCTTAAAATACCTTTCAGCACTCATTTCTGGGGTAATATATAGTAGTTTGATAGTGGTTGCCTTAGACTGTAGATTGTCTATTATCTTTCCCCTATCTTTCCCTGACGTTTTTGAATTGAATGTTTGTGCATTTATCTTCCTGCTTTGTAAGAAATCTATTTGATTCTGCAAGTGATTAAAAACAATTAATATCACTAAGACTAACTTATTGTTATATAAGAAGATCTTATTTAGTACAATAAATACTGCTGCATATGACACAACATTTCCCGTACTTTCATAAGAGCTATGAGTGGTGAAAATACTATGGCAACTTGATTTTCCTTTAGTATGGCTGGTAATTGAAAACATAGAGATTTGCCCGATCCAGTAGGCAAACAAATATACACATCGCTCTTCCCTAAAATAAAAACAAATATATTTATGCATTATTGAATTGCAACACTCGTAACAAGAAAAATAATACCTTGTGAGAATTTTACAAATATAAACCAAATAAAGAACAATTGTTATGTATAATAAGAGACACATGTTTCATGTCCTCAGTAAATATTAGTACATGCATTAAAGATTACAAATAATTAAAAAATAATATTTATTGTCTAACATATTTTTGTTGCCATGATTCATGCTAGGTTAAATCTAAAGCTAACCGTCGTAAACAGCCATGGTTGCTTTCTTTTGCACATCGGTCTTGAAATCATCATAGCCAAATTTTTCTTTTAGCGCAACTTGAAGTGCAGTCATGGTAACGTATTGTCACAAACTGATTTCACAAAACACAGCACTTTAAAGCATTGCAAGGTCAGCTATAACATTTGCAAACGCTTGTATACAAAACCGCCATAAGAATCAGTTATAACCCAGAAGTACCCAGAAGACCAGGTGCTACTAAAAAAATTCAACTACTACTTCCTTTTCCCCATGCATTCCTCCTTATACTAGAACTGCCTAGAACCCAACATAGGGGACCTTTCAATTACAGACACAGATCAACGCAAAACTAAACTATTGGTTTTTTAAAAACATTCTGCTAGAACCAAGCAATCTTATCCCACCCGTTTTGTGTTTATCTTTGACTACGCTTGTATTTGGAAAACATGAATAATTGTGAAAATACAAAAACTGCTAGTTGCCAGTTGTTGTATGTATTATATAGTCTTAAGACTTTTACATCATTGATTGTAATTTAAACACGCTGGCAAATCTTATTGAAGGAAGCAATGAAGAGGAAAGAAAGGAATTTAACGACGCAACGGCTAATATTTAATTGTATTCATGTCGACGTTTTTATTATGAGTATTTATTTTCATTTATATTAGTTGCCATGAAAATAATTACTTATTGCAAAACATCTTACGCGTCTTAAAAGTTGACAATTATACAGCAACAATGAAATCACAGAAACGAAGTAATAAAAATTTCGAGGAAATGTCATATTCATGACAGTCGTAGTTTACGTAACTGAGATCATTTATTATTTCACTTTTGATTTCATTATAACGATCATCACATCACCAGTTTATCGTTAAAACCAATTACAGTTTTATAAATATTCTTGTAATGTTACTTATCGTAACATTGCTATCTATTATATAATACATATTTAGAATAAATTATAAGTAAATTATTGTATCACGTACACAGTAATTTAGCAAGTGAATTTTAAATAATTATAATAAAATGAAATACATTTGCGAAATATTCCTACAACTGCACGAAGATGTCAAGCAATAGAAATTATTGTGCACTGTACATATTGTCAACAAACGTCTCACGAGGTCGTTTATTTTAAAAACGGGATATATTTACAACTCAATCTAATATAATTCTATGAAAAATAAGAAACGCGTACTATCTTATAACGATATGAAAATATTTTATCAAACGACAGAATTATACTCTTAGTTTTCAGTTAAGGATGATAAATACAGCACAAATATAAATCTATGTCATAGTGACACTTACGGATGTCAAAAACGAGAATAAATGACTTTTTTCTCTTTTAAATGCTTAAACGTTCTAGACATTGTGCATTATTTTTCCAACAATATAGTAATATAAATAATTGTTAAGCATACTGTTACATTAACAAATATGTTTACTACATATATGCAAATGAAAAGAATAAAGATTTTATATATACAAGATTTGTATTCTTCTTTTAGCACGTGTGCTTTGTCGGTGTACTTGTGCCCAGAAGAAGTATATTCTTCCTCGATACTCTTAATTCTACCAACATCCATTATCTTTCGTTCACTGTCATTCTTTTGCGGTCATACATGCAAATAGTAAGCTTTTAAAATAGCATAATGCAAATTCGTTGAAACTCGGTCAAAAAATGCCTTTCGCAGGTTACAATAACTTGCAAAAAAAAGTAAAAATTGGTCCATAGACATAGAAGGAATAGGATCTAATAACAAGAGGTCTGTTTTCGAATTATTTTTACATGCTTTCTGACAATTTCTATATTGTTGCATGATACTCAATACAGTATTCTCAATGTCGACTGGTTGTACATACATGTTTAATAAATTAATGAGCGGATACATACATAATTAAATAAATGAAAGGCACAGTCAGACCGAGCATGCACCATTGAGATCCTACGCCCTTCTAATGGGCACATTTAATATATTTTTATTCGTATTGATTACTTTAACGAATTCAAATA
Organism: Hartigia nigra; assembly: GCA_031001745.1. Classification (NCBI taxonomy): domain Eukaryota; kingdom Metazoa; phylum Arthropoda; class Insecta; order Hymenoptera; family Cephidae; genus Hartigia; species Hartigia nigra. The sequence continues at coordinate 2,070,186 of JARPRG010000289.1, forward strand.
CTTTATTTGTACTCTTCACAGTATCTGTACACTTGGTTGGACTGGCTGATGTATCACATACATAACTCGATGATTTATCACTTTTCTTACAATTTTTCAGGTATGTCTTAACATTGACGACTTACAGTTTTGTTGTATTAGATCAAACAAATCACGTTCAAGTGTCTTCTTAAATATGTTACATACCGAAAGCAGAAACGTTTTTTACGAAAAGAAGTAAAGACTGATGACAATAATGAATACGAGTGATATGTCACGTCTGCTATGACGCTTGCAATAACGATGAATATTATTTTTCTGTATTTCGACAACAATCTATACCAATACCCAAAGCAAACATTATCATCTAAGTGAATGTTAATCCTTTAAACAAAATACTGGTTGAGCGCATAAAAAAACAAAGTCGGGTTCATAAGAGAATTTATTCAGTATTTTTTTTTCTCACGACGGTCACTGCTTGTTTCACCGCTACAGCAATGTGGCCATAGGATATAAAATGATTCGATTACAATGTAATTTCAAAAGTTCTTTTAATCAACGTTGTATAAATTTCGTTCGTAACGATACGGAGCATGCCAAAAGATCTGCATACAATATTTCTTTGAAAAAGTATTGAAGGACGATCATTTATGTTTACACATTACGTTTTGAGTATGACAAACGTACTGACGAGAAGTTTTGGGACAGAACTTGATTCATACTTATAAAAATAAGTTGGTGCAATGTTATCAATATTCAATAATATATTATTAGGGGTATCCTACTGTCTCTCGAAATACAAAAATAAATTAACCGTCTAAAAATTACAAATAAATTTACTTTTCTTCTTCAACTCTTAACAAGTGTCGTGGAAAAAAAAAAGATACGCTCGTAACGTTGTAAATCCACTGGATCCCAAGAACCAACGACACCAGTTAAGGCTTAAGTAACAGTAGTTCATTGTCGGGCAAATCTGAGTAATATTTTTATGCTTATTAATACATTTGTCACTAAATTCATTAATTTTTTTTTTTGTTGAGAACGACAAAATGAAACGTTGAATGAGACTATTTTTCTATGATATTAAGTAATATGATTACCACAGGCTCCTAAATGATTTGTGAGTGATAACGATTAAAAACGCAATACATAATAAGGTAATGAGGGAGCCTTGGTACCGAGATTATTTTTTATACGCCTAACAGAAACGTGACATCACGATTCAGAAATGTCATCGATTTTCGCGTTTTTATCATTGGTACGGATGTTGTAAAAGACCGTTATTTCCTGAAAAGTTGCGTCTACATGACGCAACCACGCGGCTCAGCGACGCAATAAAATTTCTCAGAGAGCGTTTCTCAAAGCGCTATCATTACCCTGAGATATGTAATTTTACTCGATTGAATCGTAATTACATTCCGATATTTTCTTTTTCCTTTGTCACTCGCATAATACTTTTATCGCATGTTATTACCGAATATACGGTATTGCTAGAAACGAAAAAAAGCGGAATTTAAAAACATCATTTAAAGGGTTCTTAACCGTTTGTTATATTTGACAGATATAAGAGAAAGAAAAAGAAGATTGCTATATAAAGAGAATAAGGAGGGAGGATTAATTATAGTGACTTTTGACTAGCACAAACTGGCTACACTCGGACATTCATCCGTTGATCACTGTTAACTGTTACATCGATCCTCGCTACCACAATTCAGTACATAAAGATCAAATAAATTAGGAAATAAATATAAAAATATACATATACATACAATATATAATCCACGATTTAGCACAAAATCTTTACATCAAATAAATTATTGGTAGTTTTTTTCTCGAGTTATGTATTTTTTATTCGATACAGTCAGAGTAGCGAAGATCGATTTGCTACAGTTTGAAGATCTAGGAAGCACACTTGCCTTGATTTCATACTTTTTTTTTTACACTATTGCCATACTGAAAGCCCGTTGCTGTTAACTTTGATTCGTAAGTTTCGATGGACGATATATCAATAGTAGTATATAGAGCTAGAACGAACGCCACATATCCACATTAGCGCCGCATTACTTACCAAACATAAATTAAATCTAACTGCATAAATTCTTAACATAGTACAGAACGACAAAGATAACGCAACCAATTTAGATCAAAAGAATGTTTGGTTTAAGGCCAATCTGCGTACGCCGATATCGCGTATGGATATGTGCCGCTAATTCACAGCAAAACCATAGACCTGCGAATTCATCAAGTTCTTCATAAACTTTTATGCCATGTCAAGCCACCTTAAGAAGTTTACCTGTTTACTACATTTTCTTTTTACTTCTTTTTTAAATCCATTCATTTCATTTTTTTTTGCACTCAATTTTTTCACTACTTTCTTTTATATTGTTTTTGTTTATATTTTTTACCTTATATATATTTTTTCTTTGCTTTTAATGCGTTCAGTAAATATATAGAGAGATAGAATATACCTAAACGTTTAATGAAAGTGTGTGTATGAGTTAACCACTACAGTATTGGTATCACATTCATTCCAATCTTTCTACAAAATGGTAGATCTTTTTTTTCACAATCGTAGTTCATTCTACGTATTCACAACTTTCACCTACACACATTTTGCACCTTAACAATCGCTGATAAATTTTGAATTTAACAGAATCCACATATACTCACTCACAAAGTTGGACATTCATTTTTTTGTTTTTCGTACTCATAAAAAATAATTCAAATTAACGATGTCACGAAAACCATTTCAAGCATGACCAATAGAGCAGAACGAATTGACATACGGTAATGCAAACGTACGTACGTCTGCCTTTTGAATTTTGATACAATAAACATTCCTTGATGTAGGAGTTCTTCGATATGATTGAGACCTAACTCAAAAACTACTGTACCAAAAACACCATTAATAATGATAGATGCAGGTAATGAGTAACTAAGGTTTAATGCTAACGATTGATATCTAACAGGCCAGTGGATGATGTATAAAGAGATGTTTGTAAATTCTGTTCCCAATCACTGATATTCTTATCTTCGCTGCTTCAGATGAACATTGAACTCATGCTGCCACACCTTTAAATAAAACATTAGTTACAGTTTGAGTAACTACGTGGCATATTTAAAAAGGGTAATTTTAAGGTACCAGATAATCTCAAGGAAATATTTTTCATAATTGTATCGTTTGACTGATGACGCGTATGAGTTTACAAAATGGAATTAATCGGCCTTTAATTAAAAAGATTAAGGACCGATTTTCAATTTATAATTACCTTTAATGCATTGACGATTGGGCATCTATCGCCTTTTGTTGCCATGGCGGCGAGCAAACTTTCGGCTTTTTCTAGACAAAGAAAAAAAAAATCAATAATATCATCATTTATATTAATGACGTTCCTATATCATACATTTTATTCCAGTAGTAACAAGGATACAGATTTTAACACGTTGACGGACAGTAGGAACAAGCGAAGTTCGAAAATTGACACTATATGTGCTGCTATAGCCGTAGTGTCTAAAAACGACCGTTTCGTTTTGGACGGCTATAGCAGTCATGCCACATTGTGAACTTCGCTTTGACGGCTATAGCCGCAATTGTCCGTCAACGTGTTAAGAAACTGCAGTGCTATGTACGAAGGACATGTTTATCACCATAGGATGATCTATCCTTGTGATACTTATTGAATATACCGTATACTTGTTCATACTTCGATAGTGCATCTGATGTATACCTGATTCTGCTGGGTGACGGAACAGGGGCATGTTCGGCAATAACAGGCAAGACAGAGGTAAACTTGTCGGTGGGACGTAAAAGACGAGCAGTACGCGAAGATAGTCTCCATACAAGTCTCTGTCTATGGGGTGTTTGTTCTTGAGCATTGTACTTGCTCAATATTGCGCCAACAGCTTCATGGGTGGAGTAAAAGCTTTCGTCTGGAATCTGAAACGAAGATCAAAGGGTCCGTTTAGTTCAGGTGACAATTGAGTCGCTGCACAAGTGAAACAAAGCCTGCTAAAAATTATTTACCTTGCAAATCTTTTGTAGCTCTGCCGCAAACTCCACGAGTCTGAGCATTTCATGAGCAGGCGTAGGAGGAGTAGCCAGTGAGGATGGTCCAGCAACTGCTACAGAGGACATGGTAGAATCTGCATTGGAATCCAAACGATTCACAGCAGTGTCCAAGTACGTACATAATAAAACCAACGCTACTTCAGATGGCCTTAGACTCGCACAGTTTCCATCACAGGCAACCATTTCTAGTCTAAGTAAAAGTTCAGATTCCTGAAACATTATTTTTATCGTGAATCTTAAATCTTTCCTTGAACTAGTATTTGCGTATGGTATTGACAATTAAGCTTAACTGTTCCTGGCTACTGAATAATGGATGATGCTTACCGTAACTGTGCTGGCATAAAGATCACCAAGGCCAAGTTGTGATGCAGCCTCGTGAAACATGAAATTGAATAGACGGAGGAACGTTAGAGCTGTGATAGGCTGTGTACCGGGTGCCCATTCTAACTTGTTGCGAATCACCTCGGACATGCGTTTCAAATCACCACCAGTGCATTTACACTGAGAAATGGATACTAGATGATCAGCATCCAATGACTGAGCCATTTGGACGGCGGCTATATGAAAAGAGGAAACGCTGATGCAAGCCATATGCTTTGGTCTGGCCTTCATCTTTGTGAGGAAACGGTCCATCAGATTGATGGCGATGAAGAACACGTCCGATGGTAGATCATACCAAACTTTAAGACAGCGCAGCACATGAGCTGAGCCATCTCGGGCACCGATTGTAATCTCATCGTTCTGCAAAGACAAATGGAATACAAAAATTCGTAAGTGCATTGTCTACTAAACAATAATCAAGCACAAAAACCAGATAGAAGTTTGGATACGGTAAACTTACTTGGGTAGTAAGCGGTAGTTGAAGGTCAGGTTGATATTTGACCTCGAGTACAAGAGCTTCTTGCAATTGTTCGACGAGGGGGTGGATTGCATCCGGTACTGGCGAGCCCGATGTATCCATTCCTGCAACGTGTGACCAATACCTGACTACGATGACAGAAGTGACCCCAAACGACACTACGGATCTGTAGTCTGACTGAGAATAATAGTCACACCACAAGAATGGTCCAACTGGCTAGCCGAGTATCTGAAACAGAAAATCCACAGGCAATGAGTACACAACGAAACCTTTGAATTATTGGTAGAACATTCGAAATCAATGAATCCCTAACGTTTCTCTAATCTAACGAATGTGTCTTATTCCTAGAGTATTTACTGTTGTACCAAAGCTGCTTATTCTCTTCGCCGAACCCAAGACAACTTTCTTAGTAAATATACATCGTGGGATATGCTGATAGATATCAGTACAAAGAGTCGTACTCTTCTCAACCTCGGAAAAACAAAGCATCCAGTAAGGGAACATAATCGAGGGCATTGACCGCTACCAGGGCAGTGCACGCAAGATCTCGAGAATACCAAATAGTCCCTACTCTACACCATAGTTGCTTTGAGGGAATAGAGAGTCGTACGATCTCTGTTTATGTCTGAAGTAAATTGTACGGATTAGGAGTTGGTATGAGCTGGTACATTCCATATTAGGATAAATCCAACAAAATTTCCATCATTGGTGTTTCTTCTTCAATCATTTCAATTAGCTTACTCTCAAACGCTTATGTTAGCCAACTGTTATGTTAAGTTAGATTGCTACAAGTTCAACACGTGTACCTTGTTGAAATATCCAAGGACGTAAGTTTCCAATCGAATAATACATTCTCTTTTAAAATAAGAATCACTTTTTGTAACTACAGAACGAGACGTGCTTTGTAACTTTTAAGCAAGTTCCACGCTTCAAGGCTTATGGGAGTTTCTATGTGACATAAATTTGATTTCGTCACATTTATGTACAGAAGTCGGCACGATTGCACTTAGTCAACACCAGTTTTTTTTTATAGTCAACGTGTTTGATTTCAACCAGATTTATTTTGCAAATACATGTAACATTTCAGATATCCGTATTACATGCACTATATTATTTATAATTACACGATTAAAATGTTTTTCGAGAATACTGCATACCAGAAAATTGGCTCAGGAAGTAAAGATCAAGATCACATCAATTTATAATGATACGTGGGCATAACCTTGGGCGAGTGCTTTCTGCAAAACAGTTGCGCACGATGAAATCGGTTACGAGGTCGAAAAATAAAAAAATTGTGGCATCCTTAGTAAACAAACTCGTGCGCTTTTAGACTTTTGCATAACTCTCAACGCAACAACTAAAAGAAATTATTTTTAGTACGATACTTAAAAATGCGATGTAAAAAATAAAACTAAACTTATCATTATCGTTATAAGCATGTAATGCCATGACCATTTATTACGTAAACCAGACTGCAAGACTTTCTATGAAAATAGGGTTACTACCCTGTATTCGCTACAGCTGCGATATTACGAAGGTTCTATTGGCCAACAGAACGAAAATAGTAACGGATCATCCACTAACGTAGCGTAGATTATGCAAGAGGTTTATTTTTTTTTTAAACAGCGGACAACGACCGACCATCCATGCCAATTCTTGGTAACAACTTAGTCATTGAGTGCTTGTGCTTTCATAACATCAACTTATAAATCCACGTACGTTACCAATATTGTGAATAATAATTGTAGGGAAAACAGGAAATCATAATAGAAATAACGAGGTTCGGTCAATACTAGAGTCACTTTTATTTTCGTATCTGTCCTATACAGGCACCGATTCCCTACTGACTATCGCTTCTTATTCGTCCGAGCCGCTAAGCGGGGGAAGGGGGTAGGCAGGACATTTCGGGCAATGATACCCGGGGTCGCCCCGTTCCTACATAATTGTAATGGATAATCTTGCGCGAATCACTTTCGCCGTTGAAACGTGCGTTCGAAAAATATTTGTTAAAACTGAAGGTAAACTTCACGCGTCATTACACAAAAAAACATGACACAGAAATAAAAAAAGGCTAACTTCAGGGCCAAAATTAGCCGTCAAATTCTATCTCAATTGCAGGCCACTCGCGTCGAAGGTCAATTTACAAAATGTCAAGGAGCACCTTTGCTTATACATTCCGTAATGAACTTGAGTAGTTCTCTAATTTTCTAATTCAGTCTGTGCTCGACAGTGTTTCCTACGTGTCTCTTCTTATACACTGCAAAAACTGTCACAACAGCCCGTAGTAGTACGCATTTAAAAAAAAAAGAAAACCCGAAACGCTTGGAGTTAGTCACTATGCCAACAAAATTACCTTAAAGTAATTTCATTACCTGAAAAACATTTTCTCTAGACAATGGAATAAAGATATCACAGCGAGATATTCGTATCAAGATTAAGAGCTGTCCCACGTCACTCTCGAATATTACACAGTTCCGCACACTGTGTTATTGGTAAATAAACAACACAACTCAAGAGCATTTTCTGGCTTTCGAACGATACTAAGTACTGATACCTCTCCGGCTTTTGTAGCGTTAAGATTAATAAGTGTATTTATCAATAATAATGACTAAGAACGAGTTGATCTTCTGCACGTATCAATTTAGCCAATGACGTAAAGACCACTGGAATATTGTCATCGCACTACTTGATAAATTTTAACGTACGATTACGTAACATGTTTTGAAAAAAGTGTAAACACTCGCCAAACCTTTTTAATCACAATTGCGCACAAAACCGTACAACCGCGACAACAGTGTTTTGCGGAAATGTTTGATAAAATGGCCGAGACGTAAAAGAATGTACAAAAAAAAAAAACAAGCCAGGTAGCCCGAATTTTTTGCTGGATATACGTAAGGCCATGATTTTTACAATTTGGACGTAGGTGAGGAAAGCGTGAATATCGCGTAATTCACGTGGTAACGCTTTCTACTAAACATCTTCCTAAGTATGTAGGTTACGTCCGTCAGCCAGGTAGAAGTAAGTTTGCTTGGTATTTCATCAGAAGTCCTAACGTTCCGTCGCATCTTTGGAATACGTGACTTCGAAATAGCTTGACAATATTACGACGTCAAGCTGTTTGCAAACGCAATAATTCCACATGTTTACCTTAATGTCATGAATTTTTTCATTTCTGCACTATCCATCTGATCATAACAACTATTGTCGGAAAAGAATTTATTTATAGTCTCGGTTAAACCTATGTCCTCATACGTACAGTAATCCACGGAGCTTCAATCGAATGATATTTTGTATCCAATCGAATTAAATAAATCAATGTCTATCATTTCATGACTCATTTCTAGAGCGTTCAATAGTATTCAAGGTTCATGCTGTACTCTAATATTATTATGCTTAAATTATTGCAGTAGTAGTTTCTCAGTAGTTTCTCTTTTCTATAATTGATTAGTTCTTTACTTTAACTTTACATTGACTTAGTCGACAGCTCGATAAGAGTTATCTATACTACGTACAGTCGATCCACGAGTTTAATGTACTCTTTTGACAGACCGAAAAGAATGAAGCCTCTAGCAAACCATATGTGACTTTACATAATGTTTGTTAAAAAATATGCACACGCATTGTTTTACTCTGAAATATATTTTATTTTTTTATTTTAGCTTATATTTTAGGGATTTCAAGACTAGTCACGTCCTAATGCCTTCGTTATTTTTGAATTCTTAAAAAAAAAACACATTGAATTCGTGGACCGACTATATATAAATAAATATGAGATCAACGGATAGGAATGCTCAAATAATCTTTAATCATTAGGCAGACAAAAGATGATTAGTTGTGAGATGACTGTGGCAAGATCATTTGGACCGATATATATAGATATAAACTGATGTGACGTGACGCCCTTGTATTGCCCACAACTCGTAACACTGTTCCTAGTAACTTAACGCATAGTCATTATATATGCTTATCTATTTGTACGGAAATAAACAAGGATTACATTATTTAAAAAATTCTTTAAAAAAGGAGGATATATATACACAGATAAAAGAGTAATATTTACCGAGCACAATTGAGTTTTGGTTGCTTTAAACTTTCCAAATCTTTTGCTTATATAGAAACAACGAGCAGCCACCGTTTTCTACTAATCCTAATGTGTATTTGTAATCGAAGAATGATTAAAAAATTCTTTTTTTTTAACCATCAGTAAAATGAAAGACGCAGCGTAATAACATTTTAATAACATCTTCAGTCTTATCACTTGAGTGTAGTACCAATCGTCAGCATGAAATATGTACAACACATTTAATCGTGGAAATGTTATAAAGTGGTAATTTCATACATGTCACGATATGATCTCATGTTAATCATAGAGGGAAGGATCATTGAGGTTGAATTAAAAACGATAACATTTAACTGATAAATTCATTCTAAATAATTATTATGAAAAATAGATTAAAAAATTTATGATTTTATTCAATTTCCGTTAAACTGTATTCTCATGTTTGTACATATTGTTTATCTTGCTATCGTCATCTTAATAGGAAAATGACACAATTTTTAACTAGTTCAAAGATATTTTGGGAGACAATTACCGAAAAACGTGATTTCTTCTGATTAAATTATACACTACGGCTGGCAAATATTTTTGACTCTACTATTATTTTTCTTTGTGACACTGCGCTCTCGCTTGTACGTTGCACACGACGCGCGTGCGATCAAACACGTTCACACAGAAAGAAAGTTCCTTAGAACCTACTGGAACTTCGATTGCAAACCTATCCCGAATCAAAATTGCGTGATCTCATTACTTCGACTATGTATGAAATTATTTTATACCAATATAGGTGGATTTGGAGAATCATAGTCATAGAGAAGTATAAACACTTCTTATGCTGCTAGGAATTTGATGAGTGGTCAATGAAAATCTTATGACGCGCGCAAAAGGTAGTGTGACATAATTATTAATTGTTTATCTCACATATATATTACTTACTTATCCGTTGAAGTAAATTCCTAGAGAGCCATAAATATCACAGAATTTCCTTGTATAAAGAAGAAGGTTTGTACTATAGCGCGTCGAACAAAGAGACTCGCGCAGCGAGTAACGGCTGATGCAACCAAATGTCAAATGAACCGAAGATCCCCGAACACACACGAAGACAACGCGGTCGTAAACACGTAGAGAAAGGCCGTAAAGAAAATTCTTTATGAGGTTTATCTTCACGAAGGATATATCAGGCACACAATTATTTAATATTTATTGTTTACGAGTTAATCCTTAATACGATAGTCAGTCTTACGAATTACTTTTATCTTGGGTTCCGCTTATTTTCTTGCTTGATGATCGTTGCGGTGGAATGTATAATACTTTTACCAGACTTACATGCAGTTTAATAAAGGTACAAATATGGTATTTTATAGTGATGTACTTTAAGTCGATGACTGTATCTTCTTGAATTAGGCAGTTGTGTAACGATGAACGTCGATGTATTATTGGTTCGCTCGTTTAGCTCGATAGGTTATCCTTGGCGGGAAGGTTTCACGATCACATTACTTTCTTATGACTGTTAGACAACTCCGATCGGTACGTACGTTCCTATGTTGCGAATGACTTACGGTATTCGATATAAGTACAGGTATCACGAAATGGACACTTTTTTTAATAAATGTTTACGCAAGAACGACCGCTCCTGCGGACGAAAGAGCGCGAAAAGCGTTCTTCTCGAGCCGTTGACTGCATCTGAACTGAGTAAGCAACTAGAAGGCTCCATGAGCCTGGTCGAAGTTAGGCGAAGCGGACTCGAGACTACCCGAGGTGACGCACGAACGGTCGGCGTATTTCCATTGCCAGATTGATTTTACGATCCTACTCCTCTTTAGCTCAATCGTTCATTGCATGAGCAGCTCATCGACCTTAGGAATCAATGTGCCTGTGAGACAGCAAAAGTGTTTAATTTCAATTGCCATGGTAACCTTGAAACGATAATGTCAAATAAAACTTTTATATATATTCTTTGATTATTTTACTAAGATGATACAATTAAATATTGCTTCCATTATGTTCAAATTCGAGTGTTGCCATCGGATTTTACAATTTTACATTCCAGTCTCTCTTGTATATTGAATATGTACAATTATATGAGTACTGATGAAAAGTTTAGTGTGCAAGTTAGTTTAAAAACTGGAGCATCATTGAAATCCAGTTTTTAACAATGAATCAAGATACGGAAATACGCGGCTGGTCATGGTAGCTCTGTAGTCGGAGAAGGGGAAAGCGCTGCTTGGCTTTGGTGGGGATAGCTGTCGCGACAGTCATTCTTGTCTGAACTTGCTTCTTCCCTCTCTAAAGTGTTGAGACCGGCACATGAAAAAAAACCAATCTAGAATAATCTAAACTTTATACATTAGGCTAAAAATATTTGTGCCTTAAAGAATTCCAGGAGCATGTAGTTTCAACCCTTAACTGTAGAAGAATAAAGTACGTAAATACTTTTCAATTTCACAGAATAAGACTATTAACAGCTGAGAACCATCGTACGGTACTTCTCTCAATTGTTCCACACCTGTACTCCATTTGTCCATAAAACTAAGCCGGATGAAGTAAACTCATTTATTAGAAACAGTAATCTATCTTTCAAATACTCTAAGGTACCTTACAGTAATGGAATATTTATACGTTGAATTCTATGAAAAGTCCGTAATATGGAACTAAACCGGACGCCATTTTGAAGTTAAGATAGTAACGGGTATATTAAGCGATTCCACGAAATTCTACTATGAATACTACAAAAATTCCTCTGAAGCCATACTTTTTCGAATGGAACATGGTATCCATAATTTGAAACTGTGGTATCCCAAATTGAATAGAAAGTTTTACGTATAAAGATATAAATCTTGATATTTTCAAGTATGGGTACTATAGGGACACGTCAGCTGCTATACTCGGCCGCCACATCAGTTCCATTTTTAAAGTACTCATGTACTGAAAGTCATAAGATGGCCCGTCGAAGTGGAACTGACCTTATAGCTCAACCATACAAGGTGATTTCAATATGCAAGCTCAAAAATGTTCATATAAATCCAGATTAAGGAATCAAAATTGTATCATAATATAGTAGTATTGATAATTTATAACCATCATTTCACAAATGGAAACCATGGCAGTAGACTGTTCTTTGGATAGAACCAATTTAATGTCTCTTTACAAGTGAATTTATATACATACGTCAATACAGAGTATAATTAAATGATCTTGAAAACTATACAAGTTATCCAATAGTACGTTAAGCAATGCAAAAGTCGAAAATTGAAATGTCTGAAACTTTTTTCTTATGTAATTTTTGTATCATAAAGGATACTATAGTATAACGGATGAATAATATAATATATATGCAAGTAAGGCCAACCAGTTTTGTAGTGACACGTTGTTATTGAATAAAAATTTAATTATTATTAATTAATCATAGAACGAAGTAAGCAACTCGAAGGCCGAGCTTGTTTCATTAAATGTAATTTACCCCATGAAGCTTAAAAATGTTTGTAGGAAAAACCGAATACAAAATCCAGACTTGCTTTTAAGCTCCGATGTTCCATTATGTAGAAACCTAATGAGGTCATCGCAGTTAACCTTCTGGCGGACACCATTTTCTGGCGTTCATTTGTCGGATACGTGAGCCGAGGAGTATACTATCCAGGGTATCCTCCAGGAAATTAAAAATTGGCCGTAGCGATTACAGTCCCGAGAACCATCGTCATAGAAGGAACATAGTTGACATTTTTTGGTAGATAATGATCCATCCATTTTAAATAACAAGGAAACGGGATGTTTACATTGTTAGTCATAACACGTCCTATGTATACGGACTGCAGTCTTATCATTTCCAATTTTACTTTTCAACATTTATATGGTACATACATTTAATTGTACTTTTCATTGTTCTCAATATAAAATATAAATTTGTATATATTAGAATGAACGTTTATCTACATACATATATAATATAAGGTACCCTTTTACATGCTAAAGTAACTTCAGAGCCACACGATATTAAATTTTATCTTTAATAAACCCATCAAATATAATTTCGTTTCTAATCATACCCACACATTCTCACAGGTTATACAAGGATCAAGTATGAACCTGTTACGCATTATTATCGTTACATTACGAGAACACTGCTTGATGAGTTTTAAAAGCATGTCTAACATAAAGCAAACTATAGCTCTCTAGATGTTGAAGCTAACTTTTCGAGTTAACCGTAGCAATAACAAAGAATCAGTTCTAACGCACTAGACTAATTCGATAATTTAATTGAATAACGGTAATATGTGTACAACTATTTTGTATATAATATACTAATGTTATTACGTTGCGCAATAACGCGACTTCCTTCGTCGAAATAAATCATAAAATGAGTTTTATACCGAAATTGCACGGAACAATTAACATTGAAGTTGACTATGTGTAGACATTGTGCTAACTATTGCTACCATCCAATTCCGTTCGTAACAACGCATAGACAGACATATATAACAATTGGCGTCTTGTCAAGCAATACGAAAGACGATCATTGACCTATGATAGATAATCGGTGAACGACTCATATGGCGAATATCCGATGAGAAACAAATTACGCGTCATTTACGTTTCTCCTAGTCTGACCAGTAGATATTGTGCAGTGTGAAAATATGAATCGTATATCAAATTAAGTACTTAATTACTTACCCGGATGCGTCCAAAACGCTCCTTCTTCAAGAAATCACCCAATATCGGTTCTTTTTTATGTTTTACGATTCAGGAAGAAGATAGAATTGGGTAGACACTACGCTGTCCTGTATTTGACAGTTAACTACAAACGTAGTAATGGCGTCGCTAGCTCAGCTGATCATTACGCGACATCGCACGCTATTTCTACATCACGAAAAATAGTCCGTTCATGATGAATTTTCGAAACGATATAAAGTAGCTGTTTCATTTAATTTTTATAAATTACTTTGGAAGCTGTGTTTAGGATAAAATCTATTATTTTTCCTGTGATTATTGAGAATAAAGCATAAATAATGGATTCTCTAAATGCAAGTTGAAACTGGTTGAAACGTACATTATTATATAATGTCGTACATGTACGGAATATACAGTGAACGGAAGGAGAATGAAGAAATATATTTGAAAAGCATTATTTTTTAAGCGAAATAGAAAACCTTTAAAATTGGAATACAAAATTTTTTTTTATGACAATGATTATAGCTATAGAGAAAATAATTTTGCAGAATTTTCAGGTATTATTAATAAGCAGCCATTAATAAACTTTTTATTTTGTTATCAGACTGATAGGATAAAATTATAAATTTAAAAACATGTAAATGTGTTTTCACTGTCCAAGTTTATAAAAAATATTGTTTTCAATTACAAGGAACTAAATACGTTTAATAATGTTACTTTTTATGTAATTGCTTATATGTTAAATTATATCTATAATTTGTAGTTAAGTAAAATTATTCCAAAAAATTGTACAAGTTTCGAAAAATATGAAGAAACTGTATTTCCTCATTGCTAAATATTTCGATATATGTGCAACTCTCGAAACAGAATATATTATTGTTTTATTTTGTACTATTTCATGGAATATAATAAATTATAAAATTCATGTCTACATTTGTGATGGAGCCTACTTCATAAAGCCTTTATTTAGACTTATGGTTGTCCAAATATTCATCTCTTTCTAATATTTCTCTATCTTTTTCTTCTTCCAATTTTTTTACAGCTGCCTCCAATGTAAATAGATGTTGATCATAAACACCTGGAGCTACTAGCCGCATGGCAGTGGCCAACTTATAAAGATACTCCGTGTTAGGTCCGCTAGGCCCTCTAGATTCAAGAATATGTCTAGCTATTGTATTTATATCCTCTATACCAGCAAAATTGGGGTTATCTTCACCACCTATATAGATTGTTAGATAGAATGGTGCTTGCTCCAAAGTCGTAGATACTGATGGTGCCACAAAGTTTATATCCTTATTTGAAGAAACAGTGGTATCCTGTCCATCAATGTGTTGCTGAGCATTGCATGGGTGAAACAGAACAGTTTGACGTCTGTATCCTCCTTTCTCTCGAAAGTCTAAATGATTAACCACATTGTCTATATTTTCTGCAGCTATTTTGTAAGCTACACCCCACACCTCATCATTAGGATTCGTTGATGATAAAATAGTAACCACTCGTCCGGGCTAAAACATGAAAAATGGTTAGAGTTACTAAAAAAACTAATGTGTTCTTTTTTGGTTCCTCTAACGCAAATATTGAATATCGATATCTCATGTAAGTCTCAATTAAGTAGACTAATCCAATCATAAATTAAGTAGACTATCCAATCATAAAAGATCCATGAATCAAATAAATGTGTAACAAATTTCGTATGTGATAAATTAATTAAATCATCGCGTATAGATAAGAACACACCCTTCATTAAGAAACCCACCCTACTGGGTACTCCTCTGTGATCCGTGCTTTTCTGATAAAATCGCCTCACGTATCCTTTGATATGTCCCACTAATTTTCTTTCATAGGGAAAATCGACCTTCCATATGAGAGAACCATAACCAAACACCCACATTTTCCTTGTAAGCCCGTGTGATTTGTTAATCAGAATATATCACTTCTAAGCTTTATCCATGTGATATTTAAACAGCTTTAGATCCGTATCTTGCGTAGATCAGTAAGAAACCTATGAGGTCATCTAGTACCCATCGTATAAATCGTAATGAACAAACGTCAATTACTTGGTGTTTCAATCGGGTGGTATGACCCTTAACAATTATATTTCCATTCAATGCTATAATATTGCATAAATATTTGAGGTTTTCTTCATAAGTTAATGTTTTATACGTTGAATGGATCCGAAATATCGTAAACAGGAAGTGGGAACACGAATTCGTTTGTGTATGAAAAATAGCATTTATATTCTTTACACTTAAGTAACTTGTAGCAGCTATTCTCTGCTATTCTCTGATACTAACTTTGACATATAAATAAAAGAGGGCACCAGGATGCAGTTACAGTCATATTAATGTTTGACGTTCGATTTCATATATTTTTCTATAAAATTTGACTATTGACATCTATTGTTGACATTACACCTAACTTCGTTGTAATCTCACGGTGGATACGTGGACGCTGGTTGGGAACCGCTGGTTTCTCTTTCAGAGCCCTGTCTGGATATGAAATCAAGATTGCACATGGATTATTGACATATTTATATAAACTTGCGCTATTCTACGTCAGTTTTAGAAGTGTAAATAATCTTTACATTCATTATTCTAGATAGAGCATTATTCAGGTAAGCGCGAATATAAATATTGTCACAGTTTTTAGATATTTCTTGTATCTAACCTCCCCGCTAACCTTTCACGCCTTACCAATTAATATATTATAGTTAAATTGGGTTGCTACAATGTCCTTTACTTCCCTCAAGTATGTTCAATCTCATAGTCCAACTTTCTGCTGTAAAAATATTACTTTTATTTGGATGATGCAATATTTTTTGTGTAACAAATAACATATTTTTTTTAATGTATGAAAAATACCTGAATATAAATATTAGTGCTTTTGATGACATTTGTTAATTATGTCTATAATATAGGTATTTCTTTAGCTTCAGTAAAATACAGTTTTGTATAAATAAAAATATTTTAAAATTTTTGTATTTGTTATTATATCATATTTATTATATTTTTAGCCAAGATGGTGCTGTCGTGCCGGTTTTATAAAGAAAAGTACCCTGAGGTGGAAGATGTTGTTATGGTCAATGTCCGTAGTATAGCTGAAATGGGTGCATATGTACACCTGTTAGAATACAATAATATAGAGGGTATGATTCTGCTTTCCGAATTGTCAAGGAGACGTATTCGGTCTATCAATAAGCTTATCAGAGTTGGTAAAACAGAGCCAGTTGTTGTCATTCGTGTTGACAAAGAAAAAGGTATATTAATAATCTTTATACAATCTTTTATATATTCTCTTAATAAAAATTTAGAGAGTGTATATATAATGTTGTTTGTATTGAACATCATGATTTCATCTATTTAGGCTATATTGATCTGAGCAAACGTAGAGTCTCAGCTGAGGATGTAGAAAAATGCACAGAACGATATGCAAAGGCTAAAGCTGTTAATTCAATCTTGAGACACGTTGCAGAGCTTTTGCATTATGATAGCGATGATCAACTTGAGGAGCTTTATCAAAAGACGGCGTGGTACTTTGAGGAAAAATATAAGAAACAAAAGGCTTCTGCCTATGATTTCTTTAAACAATCAGTATCGTAAGTATATATTGCAGATTTGGATTAACGAGGAAACTTATTCAATATTTGTATTATAGCGACCCTTCGATTCTCGCGGAATGTGGACTTGATGAACACACTAAGGAAGTGTTATTGAACAACATTAAGCGAAAACTTACATCTCAAGCAGTGAAAATAAGAGCCGACGTGGAAGTTGCTTGTTACGGCTATGAAGGAATCGATGCTGTAAAAACTGCCTTAAAAGCGGGCTTAGCCCTTTCTACCGAAGAGCTTCCAATAAAAATCAATTTAATAGCTCCACCGTTATATGGTAAATTATTATATTAACACATATAATAACTAAACAGTGTAATGATGCATCAAATAGAAAATTATAAATTAAATTTCTACTTTTAGTCATGACAACGTCAACGCCTGAAAAACAAGATGGCTTGAAAGCATTAAATGATGCGATTGAAGTCATACAAAGTAAAATTACATCGTTAGGTGGAGTCTTTAATATTCAAATGGCTGTAAGTTAGCCTGCTTATTATCTCTGTGTTTTTAATGTTTTTGAATTTTCAATTTATCTGGATAAATTTAAAAGAATTTATTTTATTTGTGCAGCCTAAGGTAGTGACGGCTACCGATGAAGCTGAGTTGGCGAGACAAATGGAGCGAGCTGAATTGGAAAATGCCGAAGTGGCTGGTGACGATGATGAGGAAGAAGTTGAAGGCATGGGCGATTTCAGTGGAGGTGAAGGCGGTGACGAAGATGGTAAAGGCGAAAACGAGTCTGCGGAGGAAAATTGAGCTTGCGATCAATCAACAAATCACACTTGATCAACTGGTTTGGTACTTGACTTTGCCATTGGCCGACGTCATACAACAGTACTGAATAACACTGTCTAGCTTGACATTGTTACAGAATTTTACAAATAAATTCAATAAACCACGACAAAATTGTAAATTTGAAACGCTGTTCATAAAAACCTCTGATTAAGGCTTCACAGTCTAAAAGAAAATATAACAGTTTATTAACTGTATTCCATTTTCATGATAATATAATTATCTATTAAGTTTTATACGATAAAGTTGCAGATACTTGGCATCAAGTTCAGAATAAATCCAATGCAGGGAGAAGTATATAATGAAACATAATACAATAGACTTGCAACATTTAGTTATCTATATAAAATAAGATTTTTTTGAATTTTTTTTGTAAATAATATAGATCAGGGAAGGAAAAAAAATAATGCTGTTTAATTTTTGTTAAAAGTTTTAAGTTTTATTAAAACTGTTTATTCATTGGCGATTGTGACCTCCACTTCTACACCAGGTTCAATGGAAATGCTTGTGATTTGCTTCACAATTTCTGATGGAGAATAAAGATCAATGACCCTCTTGTGAATGCGCATCTGGAAGCGATCCCATGTTTTGGAACCTTCACCACAAGGAGTTTTACGTGTGGTGATCCTGAGAATCTTTGTAGGCATGCGCACAGGTCCCTTAACTTTCAGCTTTTGCTTTTTTGCTCCATTGATTAGTTCGGAGCACACTGAAACAATAAAAAATAATTACCAACATATATAATATAATTTGGATAAGGATATTTCGAAAATATATACCTTTCTCCAAAGAACGAACATTGCGAGAAGTGAGAGTAATCCTAATACGATGGATAGGAGTTACTTCCTGTCCTGGTTTCTCAGGATTGTCGGTTTTCAAACTCGCCTGTAATATAGTATTACAGTTACATTTAATGTACTACTAATGATAATTGCAATCAGTTAGTCTTGTTAAAGTAACATATGATGCGCCGCACAGCGTCGCGTCTTAAGACACAACCTAAAATCCTACACACTTTTTCCATTATTTTAAGTCCTTATCTTTTAAACCACATAAAAGTAGATTTTAATTAAATTATATACGGAAACAAGCACTTACCATTATAAGCTCCTTTTCCTGGTCGAGATGATCGAGTTACAATTGGAAAAAACTGATCAGCGCTGAACCAGTTCACGCACTTGCTGCACGTGTCCAAAGAGAAAGAAATTTCAACAGACGTGAAGCTCGAAGCAGCACGAAATATTTCTCAACTTCCGGCGACACTATCCTATGAACAATGCAATGCACTGCTGGTTCAACTCGTAGTCGCATCGCCGCCTTTCTTGAAAAATAATCTTATCAACATATTTGTGCACCATTTCATTAGTAGTTTAATATAATCAATTTTGTACGAAGCTTTTGAATACTATAATAAATAGTTATAATGTCAATAACTTATCGGTTTGGAGTAAACATGCGGAATTTACATCGGCTACTGACATCAAGATTGTCTAGTGACAAGACGTTAATTGTCTGGTTATGAAATCATTTGAGAATTAAATAATGTTTATCAGGATTTGCTCTAATTTTTGAATTATAGTAACATTTTATAGTATGTGATAGAATGATCGTATTGCTCATTTCGTGTCTAGAAGATGAGGACACTTTTATGAACGCTTCCTTCAAACGTGGCTATGCGTAGCCAACTTCAAAGTGTCGAATTGCGCTGTCGCGTCCTTTGACACGGTTAACCGTTTGTAGGACCAGTTTTATCACTTTTTGGTGATGCTTTAACCGTTTTACCATGCAAAGAGTTTGCGGGAAATCGCGAAAATTACGACGAAATCGCCGTATTTATGTTTAGTGGTGAAAACTTCTCGATAAGTCCAGTTTGCGTGATAAACTAAGCCAGTGTCTTGTGCCCCGACAGATATATTTGCTTTATTGATATTTTGAGTGTCATAGGCCTTACGGTGTCTATGCATATCCTGAGGTAATACTCTTCTTTCAATATATACGCTCTATTACTTTTATTAAGCGATATAAAGTCGTGGAATAACGATCCTTTTAAACATGAATTTCAGAAATTATTATTGTTTATGTTAGGAGTTGTATACGTGCGCAACCACTAGACATAACCTTTCAACTTACATTTCGTAATAATGCACCCTTTGCTAGGTATGCAATATAATAAAAGTTAAGCATTATTGCTACCAGCTCATCTTTCCTGATTTTGGAAACTTAATTTTCACATTCTCTGTAATTTTTTCTTAATCGAAATTTTTACACAGTATTAACGAATTAACAAAATTTCGATGTAATATATCCAGTACTTTTTTGTATGAAGATTGATACCACACCAATATGTTAAATTTATTAACTTATTATATGACGGAACCAGTCACACAATGTCTGCTTGTGTTTGAAGTATTGTTTATTTTTAATTTATATTATAACCTGATTCCAATATTAGATATATAAAAGATTTAGTATTTAAGAATATAGACGAACATGTTAGATCACATTTCAAATAACTATTTATAAAAGATAAATGCTGTTTTATAGTAAAATCATCTGTAAAGCTTATATAAAGTTTTAAGTAAAATTTTATCATTGATATATAATGATTCTGCATTAATTATTAATTGTAATTTGTATTAAAAAATGTTTTTCTTGATGAATTTATTATTAATTCATTAATTCTATGTCCAATTAAAGAAGGATAAATTGCTATTAAATTAGAGATGTGCATTTTAATTTGTTACAGAATTTGGACGGTATTCTAGGCCAGTTTTGTGATACACGGATTTGCAAATCTTCTTGGATCATTCAGTTGGCACCATGTCAGAAATAGTGTACCCTCAAGGGTGCAGATCTGTTACAGAAGATCTTGGTCCAGATGAATTAATCAGAAGGCTCAAGGTATTTGAATGTTCTCTGAAATGTTTATCACAGTGTTGTTTTCCCAAATCTTTAGAGTTTTATATGAATATAAATATAGTAATATATAAACAAGTATATTGTACCATCTAAAACGCATGGCTTGATCCCTCTTTCATCTATCAACAAATGTATCTGAATTCAAGTGATTTTTATCTTAAAGTAAATCCATGATATGCAAAAATCATAAATTGTACGAGTTTATCATTTTGTTCATAATCAATTGATTAGTATGATATATACATAAATGTGTATATGTAATCATTTATTTATTTGATATACAGACACTTGCACACACTTTGCAAGCAATGGGCCAAGATGAGGGAATGTACCAACAGTACATTCCTTTAGCTTTACATTTAGCTGAAGAACATTTTCTGATGCACCAAAGTAAAGATGTACAGCTACTTATTGCCTGTTGCATAGCTGATGTGCTAAGGGTCTATGCTCCAGAAGCTCCATACAAAGATGCTGATCAGGTAAGTCCCAGTAGTATGTATTTCCATGAGAATTGCTATTAACCCGAAGCAGGTGAATATTCCGTTAAGCTAACACTTATCATCATACAGTTTCCAATTTTACTAAAACTACACTAATACTTCGCAGGTGAAAACGATATTTTTGTTTCTAATTAAACAATTGGCTGGTTTAAAAGATCCCAAGGACCCTGCATTCAAAAGATACTTCTATCTCCTAGAAAATTTGGCGTATGTTAAATCCTTCAACATGTGCTTTGAACTTGAGGACTGTCAAGAGATTTTCTGCGCATTATTTTCCCTTATGTTTAAAATCGTCAAGTGAGTATACGATCGTATTTCGAATTTGTAAAAGTACATCTGCATGTCTATATCGTCGTGTAATAAAACTGTTTTAGCGATGAGCACTCTGGAAAAGTTAAAAGTTTCATGTTGGATGTTCTGTGTCCATTGATTACCGAGTCGGATATCGTTAGTAATGAACTGTTGGATATTATTCTGATGAATATTGTAGAGCCAAACAAGACACAGAAAAAGAATGCGTATCTCCTTGCTAAGGAGCTCGTAATAAAATGTAGCGATACTTTAGAGCCTTACATTCAAGCGGTGAGTATTTAAACAAAAAAATCTCTTATACTTGTTAATTTTTTTAACATTTGTAAACGAAGTTTTTTTATATTCTGGTTCAAAATATCTAATAAAAGCTATTATTTTTCTAACAGTTCTTCAATCATGTCCTAATCTTGGGCAAGGAGGAAAAAGGTTTACAGATCTGCAAAAAAGTCTACGACTTAATTTACGAGCTGAATCACATCTGTCCGAGCGTCTTGCTCTCCGTCCTTCCGCAATTAGAATGTAAATTGAAATCCTCTTTGGAGAATGAACGATTGGGTGCCGTTGCTCTACTGGCTCGAATGTTTTCTGAAAAAGGTTCCCAATTGGCCATTCAGCATACCCAGCTTTGGCGAGCATTTTTGGGGAGGTTTAATGATATCAGCGTTTCCATTCGCATAAAATGTGTGCAGTATTCAATGCATTTTCTATTGAATCATCCTGAATTGAGAAAAGACATAACAGACACATTAAAGCTAAGACAACACGACGCTGACGAGAGTGTGCGATATGAAGTTGTTATGGCTATAGTCACAACTGCCAGGAGAGACTTTGAAGTTGTGTCTGACAGTGAAGACTTATTAGAGTTTGTTAAAGAACGGACTTTGGACAAGAAGGTGAGAATTAAGGCTGTGAGAAATAATCCTATAGTATTGAAATTATAAATAATATTTACTACCATTATTAATTTTACTTATAGTTCAAGATTAGAAAAGAAGCCATGTCTGGTCTTGCCATGATTTATAAAAAACATTTGAACGATGCGGATGTGCCCCAGGCTACAAAGAAAGCCGTCACTTGGATAAAAGACAAGATCTTACATGGTTATTATATGGCTGGTATGGAAGACAGATTATTGGTTGAAAGATTACTGAACACATGTTTGGTACCGTACCAATTACCCGCCGAAGAGAGAATGAAAAAGTTGTACCATTTGTTGGGTACCATCGATGATCATGCATCAAAGGCATTTGTGGAACTTCAAAAACATCAACTCGCGTAAGTGTTTAATCGATAAATAATATATTTTTCTATCAAAAATATACATCTCTCTTATTACGTATTAACATTGATAGCGTGCGAAGAGCCGTTGTAGAATGGCTAGAAATTGTGAAGAAGCCAGATGCCCAGAGCGAATTGATGACAAAAATCTTACAAATCTCACGATTCCTGCCAGATCCCATGAAAGTGCAGGAATTTTTGCAGAAATTTAGTGTTCACATGAAAAAGGAATCATCTTTATTGCAAGGAATGGAAACGATCGTACAACCGACTGTGTCTTGCAAAGAATGCGCAGATACGATCAGTTTTGTTCTTAAAAAGTTGGGTCAACCTGTTATGACAAATTTGTACTATAATACCATCAAAATGCTTCTCGAAAGAGTGAGTTCTGTCATGATTGACGAGGAAGCCATCAGAGTGAGTATACATTAATCATATTAACAATTAATTCAAAATTTATCTAATCTCAATGAACGTCACAATTGTCTCTACATAGGTATTAATTGGATACGTGTTAGACTGCTTAAAGGGTGGTAACGTTATAGAAGAGGTCGGTCTAAATCCAAACAATGCTGGTGAGAAGGGTTTGAGATTACTTGTGGTAAGTAATGCATCACCCGATCGATTGCAAAATTGATACACAAATTAAAAAAATCTAATTATTCTCCTTATTTTTCACAGATGCTATCGTTCGTATTTGGTCCACACTTTCTTCATGACGATATTCTAATGCAACTTGTTAATTTGCTTGAACTCGAGGATGAAATGGTAGGACCATTGGTCCTTTCTATCTTCACATTTCTCGGAAAGTACAAACCGCTTTGCGAAGTGGCACCTGACATAATGAACCTTATGGTACCAATATGTAAGAACTTTGCTGAGACTGGTACACCCAAACAAGCGAAACAGGCAATCAGATGTTTATTCGTCAACATGACGAACATTCATGATACTATATTTCCGGAAATTATTGAGAGGATTAAAAATACATTAACGCCTACGTCAGAGTATTATCGAACATCGATCGTAACGTTAGGGCACATTGCCTACAATTTACCGGATAAATATCAGATACAAATCAAGAACATGGTGTCGAGAAAAGTACGTATATTAATCATGCTCATATTTTTTTTAAGAGTTATTATACAGCTGAATAAATTAAGTTTTATATTCACAATCGACACTCGGTTTTATTTACAGATAGTCAAAGAGTTACTGGTGAAAGAGAATAGCGAACAAACTGCCGACGCTATTGATGGTGATTGGTGCCGCGAGGATCAGCTTCCTGAAGAAACTCGTTGTCGTTTAGAAGGACTCAAGTGTATGGCAAGATGGCTTCTGGGTCTAAAAACTGACGTATTGTCTGCACAGAAAACATTTAGAATGCTGAACGCCTTTGTGGTGAATAAAGGCGACCTTTTGCAACAAGGACGATTGAGCAGAGCTGAGATGAGCTGGTTGCGCTTGCAAGCCGGCTGCTCTATGCTTAAGATTTGCGAACAGAAGGGCGTTGGAGATCAGTTCACAGCTGAACAATTCTACAATTTATCACAACTCATGGTGGATGAAGTTCCTCAAGTTAGAGAAGCATTTGGAAGCAAATTACACAAAGGTCTTGGCAGGGGAATACCTAACAAATGTCTGCCATTAGATTTTATGGGGTACTATGCTCTTGCTGGTAAAGAACAAGACAAAAGGTTGAAATGCGTTCTGAAAACGTATATGCAGACGGATATTAACAAGAGGAGGGATTATGTAAAGACGTTGTCACTAGGAACCGTGGAACGGGCTATGGGTACGTCCCATGAATATTTCAATTACATCTATTACTGTGTAACATTCATTATATTTAATAATAATAATAATAATAATAATCTTTTTTATATAGGTCAACTGCCTCACATTCTGCCAGACTATATGCTAGTATTTGCAGTCCCAATTCTGGCTCATGATCCAGAATTCACAAGTCATCTGGACATTAGTCAGCTAAAAGTGATTCAACAATGCCTGTGGTTCATTTTGGAGCCGCTGATTACCAAAAATGAGTACTACTGTTATGGATTTTATAAAAACCTTGTCGAGCGAATGAAGAGCCACAAGGATGCGCTAAAACCTGAAGATGATAGCATGAATTATGTGAGTATCAAAATTAATTTTGTTCACTTTTATAAGGTTTATCTAATATTTCCTTTCATCGATAGAAATTGTGGGCGGTCTGTGATCTTGCTATGAACGTTATCTTCACCAAAACGACCAACTTCGACCTTAAAGAGTTTCCCAGTGAAACGCGAATTCCTACAATGTACTTTAAGCGGGCGGACGAGTTATTGGCTAATACGAAAAACTATTTACCAGCCGAAATGCAAATCAATATGTCCAGTCCTAAAGGTAGAGGAACTCTGCACAACGCGCATACAGTCAGCGACAGACCTCAACGCAGAGCTAAGACCAAACAACAGAAGGAAGTAGGCATTGGACCGAATGAGACTGATGCAAGGGTAAGAAGCTTCCTTCATAATTATTTCAATAATTTCAACGTTAAATCGACAGATCGTTGTTTGTATAATTTCCTTTTATTTTTTTATCAATGAGATTCTTCTTACATAAACTGATAGTTAGAAATATCCCAGGCCAAGCGATTTCTCAATCGACTATATAGATTCATAAACCGGTCGTCAGTTCATAAACCTTTCATTCTTACACAGAAATATTCGAAAATAGATTCTTTATAAGCAATTTATTAATATCGTTTCAAGCTGCAAATTGGAGAAATGGAATGTATTGATGCACAGGTAATATTTCCATAATACGATATCGTATCGTATCGTATACAGTTTGTATAAAATTGCAATGTTATCACACGTGTCTCATGTTTAACGTTGCGCAATATCTTTAATTCGTTACAGCCCGCAGAAGCATCCGAGACCAGGATTCAGTTGCCCGGTTTAGAAGAAGAGGTATGAGATATTAAATCCTATTCAAATTCATTACATTGCAGAGAAAATTCATGATTAAATAGACAAATTCTTTAAGGCCAAATGACTTTATAATTTCAGATCGATGAACCACCAGCAAAGAGGGCATTAAGGGAATCAGACAAAATAAATGTTAAGTGAATGGACCGTAATGATCGGTGGTTGCAGGGGCTCCGAGCTTCTTGGGCGGATGGGTTGGGTGGGGGACTTAAGGGGTGCGATGATACTGCGAGAAGCATTAAGAAAACCTAAAAACACTTTACAAATTAGAAAACAGAATATTTTGGTTATAAACAACAATTGATATACCTAAGTCGTTCGCGTATGTCCTAGGAGTTAAGCTGTTAAGGTTATGACACGCTCACTTAAAATCGTCGATGCGTGCCGGCCGATTGGTTTTGTCAAATTTCATAAATACCAAAACACTAACATTAGAACTGTTTTTTACGACTGCCTAATCAGTGTGGTCTCGTGGATGTTCATACTCTCTTGAATTGACAGTGGCATATTACAATGGCCCTTTATACAGAGCCTTTTGAAATTCTTACGCAGGCTCGCATCAACGAAGAACAGTCGGTGTATCATTGCGTCAACTTTCTAGGTTAGCTGTCTTCACGATGGAAGTCCTGCGTATAAATGTTTTTCTTTTTGTTTTTAATGAATTGGTTTATCGTACTCCAAATATAATGCACTCTGACATTTGTCATATTGTTTCCCGGTATTGCTAAACGCATAAGGACAAATTTAAGTGATGAATGGACAATTTGTAATATTGACAATTAACGCTCATTGAGAGAATTATATTAATCTTTTTTTTTTATATATAGAAATTGACAATATTTATTCGCGTCAAAGGGTTACTCGGTATTCATTCAAAATTTGTTAAATATACTACTCTTATTATTCAGAAAGCATTCGAGAAAGAGTATTAGTCTTAAACAAAACTTATTTTCAATTATTTATATCTTCAGATATCTTTGAGCTGTGTAGGAAACAAAATGGCTATGTTAGATTTCCACAACAATACATTATATTTTCATTAAAGCGTGTGTACGAATTGGCTCGGTATTCTATTTTATTATTAATATTGTTCTCTCTAGGTCAACCATTGTATAGCGACGTCCGGAAATAATTCCAGTTTCCAGGCTACATGCACGTCGCTTTAAATTCAGAACTATTAATCGATTTTACTTTAATCCTATAAAGTACATCGCTATTTAAATACTTTGGCAGTATGTACAGCAACATATGTATGTCTGTCGATTGTCAACCTGAGAATATTATGAGTTGGATTTCTATTTTGTTAAGAAAAAACCTAACTGTCTCTTCGGATATCGTTATGTTTTTTGTGAAGTCTAAAAGCTCGCTATGCTCTCTTCATAAATAGTATCGATCACATCATTTTACTTATTAATATCATTGGGTAATAAGGACATACACATTGCTGTACAATCGCCGTTTTATAATTAGTATTAATAAGCACTTTTTCCCGTTTCATTTGGATCATATATCATATATCCGATAAAATTTTCATTCATTAGCGTTCGTCGCTTGCCTTTTTGTCTCAATAACATTGAACATCCGTACAATAGATATCGATACTGCTGCTCAGAATAAGTGATACGAAAGTCCTTATCTTTGTATCCAACGATGATCGCACTTCAAGAAGTAATCATTCTCTTGACATATTTTTCAAGACGTTTCAGGTGAACGAACTGGGATTGACATTCCTAGAATTTCTATAATTTGATATGATTTCCAATCTTAAAATCACTGGCTATGATAAGTTAGGTGAATTTGCCATCGATTGTTTATTCTGAATTAAAAAGAAATTTCAATTATTCTCTTTGAAGCATTTGATTAGAGTGCATATTCTTTCTCTTTCGTTATTTCTCTCTCTCTCCTCTTTCTGAGTATCCGTCGATGTTATTTACGCAAACGTTACGTTTTTGTATTTTCCCTCGACTCGCTGACCAAACATCATTGATTTCGACGATGTAAATAGTATAATAACTGTCGGCAAACTCAATCCTTTCCGTAGTAAGTATGATAACGTTCTGTTTAAAGATATACCGAATATGGAGTATGCATAGCACTTATTTCTTTGCGATGGTATTACGTGAAATTTTCGGTTTAAACATTGAAAGTAAACTTTCTTTATGGTAGTAAAGAAGGTCAATCCAAAGTTAATCGGTACTTTATCCTTTGATTATCCGCATATGAAGGGTACGAGTTTCCGTATAATTTGAAAAAAAAAGCTTCAGGGGCCTAGTTCTTACAAAGTTCTTTTCTTTTTTTTTGTGGTATCGTAACATAATTATCATCATTATTATTATTATTATTATTATTATTACTGTGTATTGAATAATGTTAAATTTATAAGACGAATGAGAGAACCGCGAATGAAGTAAATTGCGAATGGCGATGGTTGATTGAGATTATTATATAAATAACATTAAAGATACGGAGCTATTGCTTTTTCACGGAAATGTCGTCGTGAATATTATATGCTTGACGAGTGCGAAAAAAATATTGTAAAAGAAATTTTTCTTTTCTTTGGCGATATATCATTTAGAATTGTTAATCGTTTTTTTTTTTATTAATTCCATTCACGTGTATCAGTGTTATGGAGTTTATCAAATGGTACAGCATCTTTCTGCATGCTACTACTGTATTCCATTACTTTGAATTCTAGGTGGCTGTTGAATTTGTCATCGTCATTGAATCGCACTGTAATTTCTGTGAGAAAGCTATAGTCCACTGAGTATACATATTCTGAATGAGAAAAAAAAAGATTTAAATAGTCAGTGCTATCCATCTGTCAGTCTGTGACGTAAGTGAAGTATTGTATTGGTTCTATAATAAAACAATTCAATTGAAATGGCATTTTTAACGGTAGTGTCAGGTTGTTTGTATGTCGAGAAAATGTTATTATTAAGACCTGTGACATGTTGGTTTAGTGTTTTATGTTACGAACAATATTCTTTTATGATTCTAGTGACACGATTTATTTCAGGAAGATCTAAAATGGGTAGTAGTTATTAATGTGTTGATATTCTTTATTCATTCATATTAGAATTAAAAAAAATTATTGTTAACAAAGTATATTCCATGGAGAAGGAACAAAAAGGATGTATTTGATATAGATTTTTATTATTCTTTTGGTTACATTTTAACGTTTCTTGAAAGATCCACCTACGCGTCCTTTGTTTTTGGATGACTTCGGTTTGCCAAATAATTTATTTTTAGGCCTCTGTTTTCTTTTGTCATTAGCTCTGAAAAATTTAGATTAGAACGAGACAATGAATTAAATGAATAATTTTCATAAATAGATGGGACGTATTAAAAATATGCTTACTCATAACGCATCTTTTTAACGCCCTTCTTACTGGTATCAGTTAAATCCTGGGCAAATGAAGATTTCGATCTTTTTGATGATACTGAAACATTTCAATTAATATTGTAGTAATATATAGGGAACAACAAAGCTTATATTCTAAATCATCAACTAACCCTTCTTGGACGCGCTATAAGTATTGTCGTCTAGGACTGTTCGGATTTTCTTGAATTTATTTTTCTTTTTAGCAAGTCTTGCTTGGTATGCAGCGACTTTTTCCATTTCTTTATTCACTCTGTCTTCTGCTGTTTCTTTTCTAGGCCCCTTCTTCTTTCCCATTTTGGCTTTCTCTTCCACAATGTTAAGTGCATTTTTTTCTTTTTTGTTTTTGTCTCCTTTCTTTTTTGACTGCTTCTCCGTTAACTTTAATCTGTCTGTTGGTATAAATATTTGTTGATATAAAAATATTATCCTGAAGATGCTTTCTACATAGATAATCAAAAAAGGAATGATTGGCATTGTTAACACGAGCTATGTACCTTTTTCTTCTTTTCTTTCTTTAGTACTCTGGAACCAGCTTCTCTGATCCTTATTATCATCTTCTTTAAGTAACCGCTCGGCTCTGTTTGCTTGATTTTCTATCTTGGCTAATTCCTTCTCGTTCCTCTCTTCCTGCAGAATTCTTTCCACGTCTGTCTCAAGTGAGCGCAATTTATTGTTATATTTTTCGATAATATCTGGCGGTATGATTCTATTTTTTACCGGATTTCTAGCTTGCTTGATAACTTCTTTTACTAAATGCCGCTCTTGTTCTCCGGCCAGTGACACTGAAACACCTGCACGACCTGCGCGAGCAGTTCTTCCAACTCTGAAATGAAAAGTAGCAGTAAAGTAATTTGTAAATTATATTTTTAATATAATAAATATCAAAACACAAAGTTTTTACCTGTGAATGTAATGTTGAATAGTAGCAGGCATCAGAAAATTAATTACAGTTTTCACACCGCTGATATCTAAACCTCGAGCAGCTACATCGGTAGCCAGTAATACATCAATTTCCTCGTCTTTGAATTTCCTAAGATTTTCTAGACGTTGAGGCTGTGTTAAATTACCATGGAGTTCTCCAACCTAAAAAATTGGCAATTATATAGTCTACAATATCAAATTGATACAAGTTTCACTTCAGCATATCGTGTTCACATTGAATCCACAATTCTTACCTTTACACCTAATAGGCCTAGAAGGATATGAAGTCTATGAGCTTGTTTTTTAGTTTGTACAAACACCATGGCGTGATCATGAAAAGTTCTACAAATAAGAGCAGCCAGAATTGCCTCTCGATCTCCCTCTCTATCACCTCGAATTCTATAAATTGAAGAAAGAAATTGTATTCTTTATAGGTATGCATAGTTTATTGAAATCACATTCTTACCGAACGAATTCTTGTCTTAAATTAAAAGCCACATCTTGATTGCTGTCGACAAATACTTTGACTGGTTTATCCAGGGATACTGCAGCCAAATCTTTTACTTCTTCGGTCATAGTAGCAGAGAACAAAATAGTTTGTCTAGTCCTCGCGCATTGCTTAACAATGTGCTTCATTTGTTCAGCAAAATACTCATCCAACATCCTAAAGTGTGATCAATTATACCTATTTATTCTGCGTGCTTAATTAAAAAAAAAAAAAAAAACATTCTCATACCTATCAGCTTCGTCCAAAATAAGAACTTCAATACTATCTAATGAAAATGTTGGTGTATTTGCCAAGTGATCTATCAGTCGTCCTGGTGTAGCTATGACAATATCTGGATTTTTTCTTAATACGTTTTCCTGTAGAATTCGTATAATTGATTTTCATATTAAAAATGAGAAATCTTATATGTCTATAAGTTATTCATTTTTCGATCATCTTCACTGAAAAAGAACTTACTTGTATTTTGACATCGAGACCACCAACTGATAGTCCTACTTCAATCGTGGTGAATTGCGCTAATTGCTTAGTGACTTGGTATACTTGTACACCTAATTCTCTGGTCGGTACAAGAACTAATACCCGCGAAATCGCAGCACCTTCCAATGGTCTGTATAATAATCTTTCTAAAGTAGGAAGCATGTAAGCAGCAGTTTTACCCGTTCCAGTTGCAGCACAGCCACAAATATCACGTCCCATTAATGCAACAGGTATCGTGGCAGCTTGAATTGGAGTTGGATGAACAAAATTCATTGCTCCAATTGCCTATTAGAAAAATGCTTGTATAGGATACAATTTATCAATGTAACTGTAATAATACCTTTAATAAGGGTCGGGATAAATTCATTTGATAAAAAGAGGCATAATCATCATATTCTGCACATTCCTCGAAATCCATTAACTCTTCTTCTTTTTCTATATTTCTTCGTTTACCTTTCCTTTCTTTTGTCTTGAAGATATCTAGAATACCAAAATTGTATACAAATTATTTCAGCTATTACTAGATAACCTTTTTCATGAAAATGGTTACCTTTTTTCAATTCATCATCGGAAAGTTCTAAAGGATCCTCCTCCTTTACAAATTCATCTTCTTCCAACTTAACAGGATCCTCTGCAGATCCATTCTAACAAAATGTAAGCAATACTTTAGCATAATTATAAGTAGTTTTTAAATTACAAATCAATACATATATATATTTTTCTGTACCTGTTCGCCATGTTCAAGCCTTATTTTTTTTATTTTATCATCAAGCTTTGTTTTTGCTTTTCTCTTGATATACTTGCTCAAGTCATTCCATGTGTCTTGATTATATTGTGAGGCATCGCTTACAAATTGGAAATTACTTTCGAAATCCTTTTTCTCCTGTTTCTTCTGTTTCCGTGGTTGAAACTGATTACATATAAATGTTATAAGCATTTAACTGTATAAGAATTTGTATGGTAAAACATATAGATACAGTTTAAAATACACTAAATTACAAAAAAATCAAGAGTATTTAATAATGTTAACGTTAAATCTACAAGATCAGAGAAATTGTAATAATTACATCGTCTTCCTCATCAGAATTTTCTGAAAAGTTTGGAACTTCCTCGTCCTCTGCAATAGTTTTTATTAAATCACAACCGTTTTCCATGTTTTAATCGATTTATGTTCATTTATTAACAATAAAACAATTCATTTAGGTTACAACACTGCACATAATTATCCACGTGTGTATGTTTAAAAGACATAACAGGTTTACATCGAACCTCTGCATATAGTGTTTTAAAAATTGATGACATCCGTTTAAAGCCGGATGTCAAGAGATATTTCGTTTTGCTAATCGCAGAAAAAACACGCCATTGGATGTTAAAATCTTTACTTTTCTTCAGCGAATGGTGTTTTGAGTTTACTTACAACCACTTAGAACTGTCGCTACTACTCTACTAGGCTACATTCCAAAATTCACTGCCAGTACTGTGAACATAGTTGTATCTTATTCTATTGCATGCAGTTAAATAGAGATACAATGATATTCGCATTACTGGCAGTGAATTTCGGAACATACCCGCTAGGCGTGAGCAGTCGTGAGTGGTCGTGAGAACCTACCTTATAGAATGTACTATTGGAAATGGCGGGAAGGTTCTTTACATTCGTGAAGAATTCACGCATGGCTTCTGGCTTTGTAATAGTATTTTTTGACTTTTAAGAGAAATTAAGCAAGATGGGTATTTTAGGATTATCGAAACTAATTGCTGACGTTGCTCCAGCCTCTATCAAAGAACGAGAACTAAAACACTACTTTGGTATGATATAATTGAACATTTTTTGCGTCTAATTTTGTCGAGAAAAAATAATGAATACTTCTTATCCCGAAGTAAATCAGTTTTCTATATTGTTTCTTATATTCCATTTTAGGTCGCAAAATAGCTATTGACGCCTCTATGTGTTTGTATCAATTTCTTATTGCTGTACGCAGTGAAGGAGCTCAACTTACTTCAACGGATGGTGAGACAACGAGGTAAGATAAAATTATTTATGCATGGCAGCTATAGATTGTTTTATTATTTTGTAATATGGAATGGAATTCTATTTTATTTTTTTCAGTCATCTTATGGGCACATTTTACAGAACGATAAGATTAGTCGAACAAGGGGTAAAACCAGTCTATGTTTTTGACGGTAAACCTCCTAATCTTAAGGG
Source organism: Hartigia nigra (assembly GCA_031001745.1). Classification (NCBI taxonomy): domain Eukaryota; kingdom Metazoa; phylum Arthropoda; class Insecta; order Hymenoptera; family Cephidae; genus Hartigia; species Hartigia nigra. Next base: position 2,103,695 of record JARPRG010000289.1, read on the forward strand.
AGGAGAATTAACTAAGCGGGCTGAAAGGCGAGATGAAGCTCAGAAACTTTTGCAGGCTGCAGAAGAGGCTGGTAGTTGTTTTTCATTTTTCTTAAAAAACATATCATTCATTACGTTAGAAATGGTATGTACGTAAGAACTAATTGATTTTTATTTAATTAAGGTAATGTGGAAGATATTGATAAATTTAACAGAAGATTAGTGAAGGTTACAAAACAACATGGGGAAGAAGCCAAACACCTACTGAAGTTAATGGGGATTCCATATGTTGATGTGAGACATTTTATCCAATCAACTAGTCATTTTTAAGTGATTGCTATATGCATTGTTAGATTTAAAATTTATATTTAGGCTCCGTGTGAAGCAGAAGCTCAGTGTGCTGCACTAGTAAAGGCTGGGAAGGTTTTTGCTACAGCGACCGAAGATATGGATGCTCTTACATTTGGATGTAATGTTTTGTTGCGCAGATTGACATTTAGTGAAGCGCGTAAAATGCCTGTCCAAGAGTTTCACTATGACAAGGTTTTGGAAGGTTTGGAGTTAAACAAAGATGAGGTATTAATTGTGGATAACCTTTTGTTTATTGAGAGGGACGAATTCACGTTAACTGAGAAACAATTTTGTTTGCAGTTTATTGATCTTTGTATAATGCTCGGATGTGATTATACAAACAGTATCAAAGGAGTGGGACCGAAGAGAGCCATGGAATTAATAAAAACACACAGATCATTGGAAAAAATTATGGAGAATCTGGATACAAAGAAATTCCCGGTTCCTGAGGATTGGAACTATAAACAGGCCAGACTACTTTTTCAGGAACCAGAAATAACTAATCCAGACGAGATCGAGGTATATATAATTATAATCTAAACTTGGTCTCATATATATTATGTTATTGAACATTACAATCACGTCATCAATTAAGTATCAAAAGTTTGATAAATTGCGTATATTGTGTTTGAATAGTTGAAATGGACTGATCCTGATGAGGATGGTTTGGTTGAATTTCTATGTGGAAATAAACAATTTAATGAAGAAAGAGTTAGGGCTGGCGCTAAAAAACTACTAAAGGGGCGTAACACTTCGACGCAGGGTCGTCTTGATTCGTTTTTCAAAGTATTACCAAATCCTAATCCGGTGAAACGTAAGGTAAGGGAAATTACTGTCAATATTATTGGTCTTATTAATGAAAAGGTATCTAATTTCATTGTGTTTACTTCATAATTGATTAGGTGGAGGAAAAAAAGGGCCCAGCAAAAAGAGGGAGAGGTGCAGGTGGTAGTAAATTTCGTGGAAAAGCAAAATAATATCCTAATATTTATACCATTTCATATAAGTATTCATCTCAGCTGAAAAATATTAATTATAATGTAAAATGTCGATCGTTGTATTTAAACATTTTTTTGTATTATATAAACTTGTATACCTTATTATATGTGTCAAGTATTTAAGAGATATGTATAATTTTTCTTACTTGTAAATTATCACTTCTCATCCATACGGAAGCTGTATGATGTATTTATTTTTACTTTCTTTAAATATATAATACACGATTAGCAAAGGGAATTACTTGCTGTCGGTTACAAAATAAAATTAAGGAATGACAATTTTTCGAATCGTTTATTTAAAACTTATAGCTAATAATTACAATTTTTTATATCCGCTGTGACTGAACAGAGCCTACCAGATATTACTTTAATCTTTAGAACTAAAAAGTTCTCATTAAGAAGTGTGATTTATGTTCAAAAAACATGTTTCGTAAGCATTAGCTTACTTATTATATTGAGCGGGCCATCATTGTCTTCACTCATTACAGTAGGAATATTTACAAGTCATGATCGTGTCTATAAAATAAAAAATCCAACTTAATACGTAATATACATAGGAATTTCAAAAAATTTTTCTCCGAATGCGCACAGCCCTCGTCGTAGCGATCTTACAAAGTTCTATTATTTATTATAAAATTTTGTATCGTGTTGCAAATATTCGTTAATTTCAATCAAGATAATGAAAATGATTTAATTCGTCGACTTCGAATCAATTACCTTTATTCCAAGAGTATTGCACAAATGATAAATTTAAGAATAATTTTTATGTCTTCAAAATACCGTGTTGTAAATAACTTCATTTTCTGTACTAATAATCGAGTCTATTTGCTGGTCCGAGATCATTGAATTCACATAGTTTCCACTATCAAAATTACCTTCGTTTTCTATATACGAATTACCATTTTTAACAATAATTTTTATTTTCGCCATAACGTGGCTCCCAGGACATTTCTGAGGATTCTGAGCAGCAGCATTTTCACAAATTTCAGCATAAATATCCTCAGCCTTGGCTCGTGTCAACTTTGGCGGTGAAGGTAATGGCGTCAGACTGTCCTTAACTCGTGAATAATTCGGTTGTAATTCGACATTAGCTGGAATCTCGAGTACACTAGTGGATACCGATCTCTGTACCGGTTGCTTCGAAGCGTTTCCATGATTTTGCGAGGTAGCTTCCGGCTCTAGACTGCAATATCGTTCCTGAGATCTCATAGCGACATCCGGTCTGACAGCAAAGGTAAAGGAAGCCGATTTTTTCGCTGGATTCCTACTGCGATTGCCTTGAGTTAATTTAGTTATTTTCTCAAGGAATCCATTTCCTGAATGTTGTCTAGTCTGACTTCTTTCCCTGACAGTAGTTTTCTTCAAGTGTTCCAAACCATCCCTTAAACTCTGTAGAATTGGTTTGGTATCCGCTTTTGGTTTGATCTTCTTCAAATGCATTTCCTTCAAGTCATCATTACTCGACTGTAACTTAATGGGCGCAACTCGTGGTTCCGTTGCTCTGTCGCCAACTGCTCTACTGAAATGTCCATAATAAAAACTATATATCACTATCACAATATAACATACAATATCAAATATAAAACATGACCATCCTACATAGCATAATTACCTGCAAGCTGACAATAATCGTTGCATCTTAGGAGAAGCCAATAATCTTGCTTCTGACGGATAACCCAGTCGTGCTCTTCTTACTCTAGGTGCTCCATTGCCGGAAACGACCAGTTCCAGCATTTCTGGATTATGAACCGGTCGTTCCGGTACTATACAGCCCAATACGATTGGCCCTCTAGTCGAAGTTTCTAATTGCATAATTCCACCATATTCCCTGGGTAGCGGTACCGGTAGTGGTCCAGCTATCAGTCTCACCTGGAAAGCAGTATATACTAAATACACATATCAACAGTCATTGATGTCATTAAGTATGATCGATCACTCTTCATACTTACTCTAAGTGGTAATGGCCTTCTAGCAAGATGGTGAACCTTGTAAAGAACAGCATCGCTTCTCGTGTCGGCACTTCCATTCAGGCAGATCGCGTAAAATTCACCCCTCGCTGACAAAGGGGCAAAAACTTCACGACCGTGAGAATCCAGACATTGGGCATACTGATCCTTGTCCGAGGAGCTACCGGAAATACCGAAGGATACTGCGTTATATTTTCTTGTGTCCTGGAAGACGGCTATCAGACGTAAAACTTCACCAGCCCTGATAGTCGTTTTTATGTAATGAGCACGAAGATTTCCATTTTCTGAAAAAATTAAGTAGTGCAGCATCTTATTAACGATATACACGAAATACAGAATTAAGTATAATTATTCTATCGTTATATGGAGAATCCCAGTGATTACGTCATTAACGTTTTATTTACGCTTCTCGACTTCACGGTGCAATGACTCTCTCTCTCTCTTGCTGTTATCTTAAACGATCCATATGCATTTGGGTCAAGAACGTCGCTTTACTTGACATTTCTAGCTAGTGCATTCACGCGGCGAACGTGCCAGGTTTGAATATCGTTCGATTTCTGCTACATACGAGACCGTTCCGTTTCCCTTTTCATTCTGCGTTAGTCGATAAATCAGAGAACTGGAAGTCGAGTCGATCCGGTTAACGGTCCTGCAGACGGCAAAGTCTCTTCTAATCGGTAAAACGAGTAAAAAGATATAAACGAAGAAGAACCGAACGAAAAAGAAAATGTGACTTTTTTTTCACTTTAAGAATTTTCTGTCCAACGGTTATACCTGTGTAGCACGTAACAGTGTAGAATTCTACGAAGAACGGAAGTAGGCACGTACAAAAGTAATGTTTTGAACTAGCTCAAAAACCTTATTGTTTATTATTTCGCAGAGTTGTTATCTTATTTGTTATATTGGTTTTAATTATTTCTAAAGTTTAGTTTTTTTTTTCCTATCGGTCACAGGTGCTGCTACTTACCCATTTTCGAATGCGTCAATGTATACGCCCTTAATGGTGCTGCCAAGAGAAAAGCAGGCACCCCTGCCCGTACAAGGGTTTCAACCCTTCGGTACACTCTTGCGCTACCCGCTGTATTGTTTCCAGATATCACGGAGAACCACCCTGCAAGAAAAAAAATAATCGAAATATAGAAAAATCGTAGATTTCAAGAAAATAATATATTGTATGACAGAGGATCTAAGTATTATTTGTAACGGATGAGAATCCATTAGCTCAGTCTGAAAACTTTACAAGCCGAAGTGCGAGAGAATGCGAGTCAGAAGATGCTGTAAGGCGATCACGCGATCGCGTGCTTTGAAAATTTCGATATTTCAGTAAAAAAACAATGTTTCTCAAGTCTCTTTTTTCAAGCACGTCTCTACACCTTGCACGAAGGTATCATCGAGATATATAAATTATTCTCAGGTATATACAGTGTTTGTATCATTTAATCAACGATTAATGATTCTATTCTATACCAATGAGTCATTATACTGTCGTAGATGACTAATAAACATCGTATAAAAATAAATGAATGGATGATAAAACCTCCATTAAAGTGTTAAGTCTATCAAATCAAAATGACTTCATAATTTTTTTCATCAATTATTACTAGTAATCCTATCATACGTATGCATAGACTACACCACGGGGTAGTCGAACCCTTCATTTATCTTTGACATTCTGGCGAATGTGAATTTGCCGCAAGGTAATAATACCTGGGACGTAAAGACCAACTGGAACAATAAAATATATTAAGCCTGAACTCGAAGCATTTTGTCGTTGGTCATTACTTATTGCATGGGAATATGTAGGGGAAGAATCCGTCTTTGCATAGGTAATAACATCTTGCTAAGATTTATAAAGATTATGCTAATAAAACTGGATGATCGTGTCCTGCGGTGTTACATGAGTCATAGACGCGTGTAATCTCTTTATCTATGTGTAATAGACGGCACCAAGGAGGAAGTTGCTCTAAATACTAATTAGTAATAAATAATCTATTGGTCATTTGATATTATAACGTGATAGTTTTTTTTTTTCCTATGACAAATCCAGACTGATCCCTTATTTCCAATGGAATTTTATGGCTGGATTTAACGCTCGTTCTGGTTACATCCTGTATTGCTGGAAGGAATTTCAAAATGGCATGGATGTACAAGGGACTGTAGCGATGGTGATAAACTTGAGAAAGAATTTAACGAGACCTCAAGCAAGTACTAGAAGATCGTCTTAACGGCCCTATTTCCGTGTGAATGACTGGAATAAAACAATCCTTACTATTATAGCATTCTTGATTGTACCGCTATAATGCAATTAAACTTTAGCTTAAACACACTCGGCCGCGTGCTCAAGATGTTTTCTCTTCTGACAATTATATTGGACTCGGATTTGCCAAGCAATGGTTCGCGTGTCGTTTCAATTGCGGAAAGATCAAATTCGCTTTTATTCATTACTTTAAAAGTTTCGTTTATTTCGAAGAAACAATGCTTTAAAAGTGATTCAGTGTATCCGTTTCTGAAATATAGTATTTTATTAGTCAATCGATAAAGCTGGTATAGAAGATGACGAGTAAGATTATCTGCTCATCTCACGAATTGGATATTAACATTTTTTTCTCGTTCATCTTACTTTCGATTATATATAGAAATAAAAAAAATTAATCGAGTACAGGTACACGCGTGGATGATGCTTTTTTTTTGTTAGCCAACCTGTCCTGAAAGGCAAATAGGCGTGAAAATTGTTCATTGACGCGTGCGTTTTCATAGACGCACAAGACCAGATAAGGTCTTGGCTGATGGATTGTAAGTCGATACAAAATTGATATACGTTAAGTCAATAATCAATATCAACCACTATCCTACATATATCATAATTCAGTGAGAAGTAAATAGAGAAAAGAACGAATCTACAGAATTTCTTAATCAAAGAGAAAGAGCGAACAGCTGTCAAGATTTTGATCGTTCAGTTTCACCCAAGAGGGTTCAACGTTTCGTTATACTGTGCTTTATCCTCGAGAGCATTAAATAAGAATCAGTCGTAGCCATGTAAGGTAATATAAGGCAAACAAAAAAATTAAAGATTCTCTCCGGGCTCTACAAGGCCCCTTTCATTGTTTCAAAGAACACCATTGCTCTTTATTCGCTGTGCTCTTCCTCTTCAGAGGTTATCGTTACGTCACTGGTAACGAAGTTTCTATGGGATAGCATAGTTAATTAATGACGATACCACATGAACCTCAGAACCTAACAGCTGTTAGTTCGACAGGGCTGTTTTCGATAAATAGAATCCTCCCAACTGGTGTACTAAAATTTACAGCTCGACTCTTATTCTAGAAACAGCTGGATGACCGTAGCAAATAGATCCAGCTGCCAAAGCAATACTCGCCATTTGTCAGGAACGTCGTACGTGTCTCTATTGAAAGATTAACGAACGTCACGTGTCTTAATTTCGTGAAGCCATGATAAAAAAAGGGTGTGGTTGGATCCAGCTATGGGGATTGTAATTTAATGGAGATACATATGCTGGATAATTGGACAATTCGGTGCCGTGGAATTCAGCTTGGGTACGTTGTACTTCGCCGTTGGTGGTCGTAAGGAGAGACAAAGGATATAAGAAGAAAATAGAGAGTAGGTATAGTAGACACAGTCGAGAACTGGATGGTCAGTAGGAGTTATAAAAGGGAGAGAACAGAATGGCTTCTAACGTTCTGGGATGTGTGTAAAAACAATCCCAACCTAACGATCTTTCGATGTTCGGAGCGGAGACACAGTAGCCGAGTGGCTGGGATGATCGAAGGTCGCCTGGTTCTTTTGAGCGTCGCTAATTGATTTAAGAATGTCGCTTCGATGCGAATACGCAAGCTGCGCTTCGAATCGACCCCTAAAAAGTACGCTCGGTGCTCATGGAATGTCCCGACGATTTCAACTGATCCGTGACAAAATGTCAGATCCTTTCTTGGGACCACTGTAGCCTCTGGATCCATTATCATTGTTGACTATCGCATAGCGTAGCACATAAGCGGTTTTGGTCGTAGAATCCGTTAGAGAAGTGTAACGCGTATTAGACGTGCCTTGACGTGACATTTTTTTTGGAATTTCAGATACAGTACAGTTAGCACGGTAAATCGATATGTATTGATATAAAAATTGAATGGGTTAATAATTTTTTAAAATAATTTATATAGATCATCTTTGTTACGGATTAGGCGAACCCGCGATATCCACTGCGAAACTTGGCCGAGCTGCGCTTTGCAGTTGCACAAGAGAGTTGCCTTCTTCACTTTCCATTTTCATGCACATCCGACATAATTAACGCATCTTGGCGCGTTTCAGCGCCTGTAATTATGGCGATTGTTATACATATATCCGTTGGAAAATCTACTGAAAAAGAAAAGCCTCTCAGTGCGGACGTTAAGAATGGGAGGCTAGACCAAGAGAATTCATCTTTTTCCATAATTTCCGGAGAGACTAATTACGTTGTCTTACACAATAACGTAATCACGCTGTTATTGACTTAATTGCATGTATATAGAAAAGGTTATAATTTCTTAAGTCAATATACATAGTGACATAATCCATGCGTCATAGATATACGTCAAAGTATGGGGATGCCTGAGTAATACGGAATGAATTGTCCAGCAGGCGGAAATCTTTGAATAGCCAGGAATACCAACGCGTTACGGAGATGTAATGTGAAAAACGGTAACGTATTCGTAGACACGCGCCAGGATTCAAGACAGGGTAAACAGATAGCATCTGGATGGATACACTACGGTGTAGGAGGAGCATAGTCTATGGAGACTGAAGGTTGTTACCCTTCTGAGGCCAGATGTTCTTGCAATCCAGGTGTGCGGGTACATCTTTGTATCGTTTAAGGAATTAAACCCAATTCAAGAATTTTTTCACCCTGTATTTAGAAAGTGGACCAGAGGATGCTGTACTCCTAAGAAAAGGACAATACCAAACAGGAGGGTTCTAGTATTGATGTAGGAGCAGATGTTATCTCAGAGGGCCGTTGAACTTGGACATTTTAGATGCTCCATACCATTTCAAAAGAATACATATATACATATAGCATTCTGTAAATCTTGATATTCTCTAAAGTAAATCCAAAGACTGGACAAAGGACATGTAACTAGTAGTTTGCCTTATGCGATAAAACTTTCATTGGCAGTGAAAATAAAAATGAGTTCGATTCATGACGTTTTTCCGGCAATTCTTACCATGCAATTTTACCCACAAGGCGAAACATTATTCCTGCAGGATGTTACGATTTCAACGTATACGTTATTGCATGTGCCGTACTTCCTTGCACAGTGTGCATCGAACTCATGTATCTATAGATACCTACATCCACTCTCGATTTGCCAAGCGGGATCGTTATCCTGCATAATTCTCGTAATACCCTCGCGTCGATACCACCCGATATTAGCACGATGTGAACCGGACTATGACAGTGTAGTTTATGCAGTCGGGATAGAGTTGGTGTAATGTATAATCGGATTCGCGTTGCCAGTGGCATTGCATTTCGCATCAAGAGAGCTGTTCCATACCGGTTTTCATAGCCTTATTCTTTTTATCTAGAAGAATTCCCGTCTCGATCGATACTATATATAGACATGCATGCAGTAGTAAAATAATTTGGCACGTGAAAATTGATACCTTTACCATCATAAGCAGTTTCCATACTAAAATATATAGGTATTAAACACCATAGGAAATCGAGTGTGAATCTTAGGGGATGAAATTGTTAGCGAAAGTCAAACTGGCTATAAGGAGTTTATTGGCTAGCGCGTTGCTCTTATAGATTTTATCGTGTCGTAGAAATTAGACGCCGTATAGATAGATCGGGCCTGGGACGCCTCCCATAGTTCTGCCACTATGGCTGAGAGAGATACCTACGACATAATGATCGTTATTTAAAAGCAAGCGAGAGCAGTCGTTGCCGTGGGCGCGTCTGGCGAAACATTCTTGCTGTGTGTAAAATGTCCAGGAGGTCTTGAAGTAAGTAATAATATTAGTACAGTGGATGCTGTGATTGAAGCAATAAAACGTTTGAATATAATTATCAAACTATGTGATACAATTGTGGAAATTGAACATAAGTCTAGATATGTAATATAGTCCATCTATTAGTGCTATAATTCAACTGGGTAATTCCTATAAAAATACTACGGTTTAACCTAGAAATTATAAGAGCTCGTGATCTACGTTAGTTAACGAACCTGAATAATCTCGCAACTTTGCACCATCGTATTTAAGCAGCCTAAGGATACCGATTAACTTGTAAGCCGTCAAACGCACTCAAGAAGATTCTCAAGTTCCAAGCTCGTTCTGTCATGGATACATTTTCACGTGAAGTATCGATGAAAGAGGAAAAAAAAGGTTTCGACATGACCCAAGAGGCCGTCGACCTGGGAGCTCGTTTACACGCTTAATAAATTACTGTAACCTGGAACCAAGTTGTTCCAGGGTTGCACAAACGGTAGTTAAACGTGCTAGTGATTTATATGCGATATCGGCCATCGTTGCTATCGTTCTCTGGAATCGGATGCACGTTTAAATCTTCCCTATTAATTTTATCCTGACCGAGGCGTTGCCATGAGATTTCCATTCGCCATCTTATCCGCCGACGACGTCGTTATCTCCAGACCTTGATGCTGTATCTTTTTCGTATTCTCTGTCTTTCATTCTTTTGTTCTATTCTTCCTTTTCTGTAAGACCGTCTCAAGAAATATTCCGTAAAATTATACGTTACCTTTCCGCGCACTACTGCCATTCGAAAATCCTGTAAAAGATAAAAAAAACGTTCTCCACTTTGACGTCGCCATAGCAACGCGACTTCATACTCACGCCGCTACGACGCTCTCAAGAAATCCTACAGCTCCCTCGAAAGTATTAGTGTAATGCAGAAATAATAGTTTTGCCAATTTTCCATAAGGTTTTTTATTCACTTTCGTGAACTGATTATAGTCACGAATAACATTCCAGAAAGTTGCACTTGGACGTAACTTAAATCACCCTAAGAAACTCTATGGTGTGAGATATAGCATTTCTTCGTGGATTTCCCCTGACTTCTCTACTCTAATCTTCTGCCAGAGACGACGAAAAAGATAAAATGACCAGACCCTTATTCAAATACCGATCTTATAAGATGAGTATACATCTACACCGAGCTCTTGATTAAATCTAAATCTTTTAGACGAGCCGAATCAAAATAACGATTCGTCAAGATTACATTCCAATATGTCGACAATCGCCACTCTATTTCATTCCTTTTGAATATACCTGTGTGACGCGTAACGTAAACACGTGCACACGAACCGGATACGCATTGGATCGTGCAGAACGGAATTGGTCACCGTTAAATTCCAAAATGACGCAAAGGAAAATCTCTCGTACGACATTCATTGTGAATCAGTCATGAAAAAGACACGTGTACCATATGAGTATCAGTGGTGACGCGTTATAACCACCGCACCTGGACGAAACAGTTCTCTCTTCGGTTACATAGTGAATCATAGTCCCGCGTTAAATTCGTAGGCGTTAAATAATGTTTTCCTACTCAATTTACTGTTACGCCTTCGATAACCTGTGTTCTTGCCAGACAGCTCGGAGTCTATATTTACGAGGAAGTTGTAAAACGTGGATATTCGAATTATCTTTACAAAGCCCGGCATTAGAGACTCGAGAAAATTCTTAACGATATACTCAAAACAGTCATTAAGGTACGCAATACGAATTCCTTTATAACCAAACAAGTGTACATAATATGTATCACGTTCAATATATCGAAAATGATAGAGATCCAATAAAAGAATTAGGTTAAGTTCGAAAATTCTTTCTTGGTAAAGGTGAGTCATTAATGTCATTATATAAATTGTGCAATATCTTGTTGTTCGTTGAACTTCAATCTCAGCAATAACCATTACTTGGGTAATAAATATAATATTGTAATAATGAGATGTCATTTATATGCTACTATGAAAAGACGTTTTTACTGTATCTATACCTGTAGCATGTTGAAAGTTCTACAGCAATGGTAGCAACAGAAGAAAGTGTACACAGGGAAGCGCAAAGAAATGATGGAGAGCAAGGTCGTGGTTACGTTTTCTGTAAGATTATCGCTGCCGTATGCTATATAGCTAAATAAATAGTATAGTATAGTACCAAAGCGATTGTACCGTGCAAACTTCGTAATGCCAATCGTACTATTTCTGGCCGACTGGTTAAGCAATATTTTACAGTGCAAGAGTGAAACGTAGGCTTGCATTGACAACCATCGCTAAATGGTAAACAAGCTATTAGATTCGCCCACCCGTGAGCATTTGCTATCCACGTTATAAAGGAACGCATATGCCATAAGGTATGGATAGATAGGCGTGTAGTACTTGTATTGCATATAGTATTTATAGATAGGGCAGAAAAAAAATGTAGGAAAGGGAAATAAGTAAGGGTCGAGAGAGTGAATAAACCCTTGGCTGGTACATAATACCAGTAATTTGTAGCTGTTATTACCCTGGTTCAAGCGGGAAATGATCGTTTGCCAAAGTCCTCGGCTATTGCTCGTACCATATTTCTGCTGGTCTCTATGGAGTAATATTTTATAACGTTGTCCAAGTGTAGGCTCATTGACAAGCATTGCTAAGTGGTAAACATGCTAATAGCTACGCCCACTTGGCACACGCCAACATAGTTAATGCTCACGAATCTGTATCTTGCTATTACATAAGTCTTTTTTACTATTATTGTTACTGGAAAAGCTCTTGAGAAATAACTTGAGCCTCGAAAACTCCATTGTTATTAATTTTCTGATAAATCGTGTGCCATGTATTACCGTGATCGATAATGAATCGTTAGCGTTATTTATTCTAACGTTGATTACTGTGTTTTTATAGATGCGTGTGTGTGTGTATATATTTATATACATATATCAGTAGGCTATATCAGTTCTATCGAAAGTACTAAATAAATGACGGAACTCCTTATTGGAGAGCTTCGAGGCATGTCGTCTCCTTGGAATAAATTACTTATATTTCTGTGACGTTGTTAGCCACGACAATGATTTCTTTCGCGCATTACCATATAGGAAAGGCATTTGGAAGTAGTTGCCAATATTGGGGTAGGTTTCTATAGGCGATGATAACCAATATATAATAAGTACTTGCTCATCATAGTTAAATCCTTAATGTGGTATAATGTAGATAATCAAAGATGTAAAATTATTTGGAATACGAGTATTTACGTGATTTGATATAATTAGATTGATTATAAAGTCCTCATTGTATTTTCTATACTTTATTCAGAATTCTTCACTATAGAACAAGTGATGTTTATTAATTTTTTTGCAACTAGAAAAGACAAGAAATAATCGTCAGACTGCAATTTCCCATAAATGATTTTACGAAAATATGAATGATCTTTCTCAATAGTCATCCAAGTATTAGGAAAATAGGTACTTAGAAGAAATCATCGAGAACCAATGATTAAATTGCACAACTGTTACCGACTATTGTAATAGTTTACGCGCTCGAGTCTTTTGCCAGGATTACGGTTAAACGCTTCGCAGCGATATTAAGAAAGGTTTGACACGCTTCACTCACCCGGATATCCCTCAGGAATTACGATTTCCGGTCCCACCTTCACGTCATGTCTGTATCGATGCATCAGGAGAGTAGCTGTCACTCTGAGAGACCGCTGTTGCTGTTTGTACAACAGAACTGGTCTGCCTCCTGTACCTTCGATTCTGACTACTCTTGGCAGTGAAAATCTGTCAAGAAATTCACGAAGCGGCATGAAGCCACCACTCGAACTGGAATTTCCTTCGGCCGTCGCTTCCCGGGAACTTGGTAATGACTTTGGCAGAGAGGGAGCCTCGCCGCTTGAAATTGTCGAAAATTCACCGTTGGAGGACATTTTTTTTTTTAAATACGTGATTTGCCCGTCACTTTTTCGCGAGATATTTCGTGCACTTTATTCCTCGACGATTGTCACGTTACACCGTGACACTTTGGTCCCACATTCTTACGATTTTTGACACAGTGAGTCTGTACGTTTAGGACTTCTTTTTTATTAGATTTTACACTTGTTAGACAGTCGTTTTTTTGAAAAGGATGGACAAAATTGAATATACCGTTACTTAGAGAAATACTCTGAGTCAGACGCACTTTTTTTTCTCGTATGACAGTTTCACGTTTTCTTGAAAAAAAAATCGGTTGAACTCAGGGCCTTTAGTCGATGATCACACGTGTGTCAAACGTTCTGTAAAAGTTGATATATTTTTTTTTATCAAAATACTTCATTTCTCCTACCCACTTGTCCATTACCGAGGAATTGGTAGTCGCGTGCTTATCCGGTTAATAACAGGTTCGGTAGACACTTTCTTCAATTATGTCACTCGACTGTGGCAGTCACTGTCACTTTCTGCGTAAAGCACTTCGACTGAAAGAGTCGCAGATTCATCCGCTGTCACGGCTCGTCACGCTGGCAAATTGCCCAGAAAATAATAATACCCAGGATACCATGAACCGATGCTTTCGCTGTTTATTAAGGGATGCTGGAGACTTTAAATTATCTTGTATCAATGATAGAAATTTCAGTGAATATATCTCATTTGACATTTGGAGCAACTGATGACAGATTTAGGGTGACATTGCTCCTGAGTACCGAACATTATTTGCACTGATCTGTATCTGTTACCAGAAGCAACAGAACGCAGTGTTATCAAATAAATTGATAGGAAACGTCTTCTTTTTAAGGAGATATTCTTATCATTTATGCACTTCACAGTTTGTCAAGAAATTTAAAAAAAAAATTAAAGACCGATCGATTGTTCACTCCAATTTTTATAGAAGATACACGATTTTTCGTATTTTTAATTTACAAATTTATTGATTCCACATTACATTTATTGAGCCACTGTAGATACACAGATGATCACTTGAGGAGATGTAATGACACTTCACTTGCTGTTGTTCCTTTGTGCGTTTTTTTTTTTTCAAATCTTTTTGGTAGGTATTTCCTCACTACACCGCAAATTTCTATCAGGATTTCTGCGTCATCGGCCAGCCGCACTTAGACGTGTGAATAAAATGATCGGTCCGTGACGACCGATCGTTTTTCCTCCCGTTATAAGTCAATCGCGTAGACCGCGAAAGTGTCTTCCGGCTGTATTGCCTTGGGATGGATTTGCAATACATTCATGGGGAATAGATCGATCGATCACTCGATCGATCAACCACACTCTCTTGAGATTAACGTGATCGATACTCTGTGTGAAGGCACTTATGTCTACACAGGTGACTCCCTCGGGCTCTTATGATTTCGAAGTGGTTTTTATGTGATTTTCAAAGAATTCCTTAATTTCTTCAGACTTTATACCATTCACCACAAATTTCTTATTTCTTGGGACCACCTGACCATTCCTAGCCTGAGATGTGTCTAGACTGAAACAGAGTGCGACAAACGATAGTAAAATAAAAATATCAGAGAAATAAATGAAAAAGTAAGATTTTCGAAATTTCGGAATATTAAACACGATTATTATTAATAACCATTGACGATTACACCTATCCTGATCATGATTAATATCAATATTTCTATCTCGAATGATCTAAGAAATTCTTTAGCTTTCACGATAATACAAAATAGCCTAAAATCCACATGAAACAGTTCCTTAAAAAAAATTCACGTCTTACTTTTCCCTTTTTGACAATAGTCGCACGAATTTCTTCCCGATCGCTATTTCGACTCATACGTTACCAAAGAGCAAAGACCGGTGAAATTGAAATCGGCTCTCTCAATAAATCTTTAAGTATGGATAGGATGAAAAATTATTACAATTCGAAAGTGCGTCTCAGGATCAATTAGTGAGATGGACGAAGAGAGGGGATATAAAAAATAGAAATTTCTTTGACAAGTGAAGTCGTACTTTTTGGAGAGGATCCGATCGGATCGGCAGACGCGAAGTCACTGACGCCCGGCATCGAGTGAGCGGATCGTAAGAGGTCTACTACTACTACTACTACTACCAGGTGAGTACTAGCATAGTAGTAGGTTGGTATTACGAACACCAATGACTCTATACTACTGCTATATTAGTATAGTGTAGTACCTATACTCTGTCAGTGAGCTTCACTTCTCGCCAGAATACTCGCCAACTTCCAAGGCATGACTCTATTCAATAGAATCCTATTGTATTAATAATTCTGCAACTTCATAAAAATACTTGCACTTTTAATAGCATCTTGATGAAATACAATTGCACGTAATCATTCATGTTATTACATATGCATTTTTTTAAAGACAGCTATATCATTACTGGAATATTTGAAGAACCCTAATACAATGAGTAACATGACTCGTATACGTAAGAAACATGTAACGAGTATATTTTGTTTTATGGATGTTTATTTTCCCATAAAAATCATTGTTTGATTTCCGAATAATAGAAAAAATATGCATTAAACATACGTGTATTAATCGACCCTGAATTCTTAAGTAGATTCTTGGAGAGGATTTTGATCTATCATAATTACGCAACGAAGTCACACCAATTTTTCGAAAGATAAATTATTTACGGATATGTCATGGGAGCACGATTCTTTTGTTTAGCCGACGATAAGATGATTATCTAAAAAATATTGTCTTTTAACGTTAATTACGTCAGTGAGAAATTAATTGTTCTCTTTGTCAGGATATCCATGATTATCAAAGTTCTCGAGGTATTTTTACTTTCTATTGCGGTTGCAAATAAATTCTTTAAAATCGATGCTTACGCGTTCTCAGTAAATGAATAGTCTAAACCGCGGATAGACCGCGGCCCATTAGTTCTGGTCGCTGTAAAGTCCTTTCGGATTCCGACGTAAGACTAATCAGCACAAAGGATCAGTCAAGGCAAGCACGAGTCCATCTCCTAGTTCTTGGTAGAACAATCTTCCCACGGTATGGGCAGTTCTTAGCAACATCTCGATCCCGTGGTAGTAGCAAGGACAAGGTCGCCATTTTATATTTAAGTACGTAAACAATTATTACTGCCAGTAAGTTGTGTTGGGTGTGGCGGGCAGTGGGAATCCGAGAAAAGGAAGCACAGAAACGTGCTCGTTCAGGGTCTCGACAAGATCAAGGGAAAACGTATAATGCGCGCCGATCTCTGCGACTATTTTACGCAATTGCAATTCCCCTGCATCTTTCGTGGAAAAGATGTATAAGCATAGTCTCGACAGAAAACATAAGAAGTGTAAACACGACAGATAAGAATCACAACGTTATTTTGCTAATGGGAGTTTTTTGAAGTTGTGTAATGTTTATAAGAATTAAAAACAAATTTTACTTTTAATTTATATTCAAATTCAAATTCCTGGTGGTCATCGTCATCATTGTCGTGCGTCCTAACGTTATCAACTCATCGTCAGAGT
>JARPRG010000289.1:2120495-2148519 GCA_031001745.1 Hartigia nigra
TATATTCAAATTCAAATTCCTGGTGGTCATCGTCATCATTGTCGTGCGTCCTAACGTTATCAACTCATCGTCAGAGTACTCATGACAAAGGTGCAATCGGCACTTCAAACTTGACACTAATGAGCTAAGCAATTCAAACAGAGCCTCAGGCTGCCTTACCGTAATTGGTTAGTTAGCACATATATTTTATATGAAAAGCCGAATAAAAAATGCGAAGCGCGTGCGTCCTAATTGACGCACAAACGCACGCGCGCGAGCACCGTTCTCGTCGAGGACGATCAATCGATCCATTCGATATCGGGCTTCGATCATTGACACGAATACCCGAGCAAAGTTACTTGCTCCCAGAAGGGACTTATCGATTATTGCGAGTGTCATGAACATTACTTACCGTTAATTACAGTGCGATGACGTAAAGTGTACCTAACCGTTTAGAGGACTCTTAGCACTTATTATGTTTCAGTATTCTCAGCACAAATCATTCTAGTTACACTAAGCGTGAATTATCCGTGATTTATAATATTTATTCAAAATTTTCGACTAGTCATCAAAACATGTGTCAGACCATTTTAGTCATTGATTATCTTTAACTTTAAATCATCTATCCTAAAAATGTCAAATGCTCCGAGGATTAATTTTCACTTTTTCTATAACACCGATAATTAATAATAGTATTATTGGCAATTTGTTTTGTATTTTTGTATTCCTTAAGTCATTTCAGTTATATTTATTTAGTATCTTTGATTAAGGTCGTCTCAGTTTCTTTAGGTTTATCCACACGTGAGCACTTTCATAGTTAATCTAAAATAAGATAAATCCATTATGGCAGCAGGAAGTTTTTGCAGAAGAGAATGATATCAGCGGTACGTCCTTAAGTCTTCTCGATCCTCCAGTAAGTACTTAGAGAACTAACGAACGAGTAAATGAAGTAAGGCAATGCCAGTGAAGTGGCAGATGCTACGTAAGGTTTGTCTTTTATCCCTAGCTATGTTCTATTAGTGGCTGCAGTAGCTGAGTAGTTTGTAAGGCTGCCACGAGGTCTCGGGTCGCAGAGAAATCCCTAAGCTACTCACGAGATCAAATTGGAACCATTAAACGTATAAATTTCAAGTAAAATAATATTTTTCAATTTTAAAATCATACAAAAACGCTATGATACCGTTGATCATTTCAATTAGTCTTATTTTGATCTTTACTGGA
Organism: Hartigia nigra; assembly: GCA_031001745.1. Lineage (NCBI taxonomy): Eukaryota > Metazoa > Arthropoda > Insecta > Hymenoptera > Cephidae > Hartigia > Hartigia nigra. Next base: position 2,121,696 of record JARPRG010000289.1, read on the forward strand.
CTTCATCTTCGTTCTTGGTAAAATCCTAAAGAAACTAACCAAGATTTGCACCCTCGGTTAACGGAACATCCATGGATAATTTCCAGGGACTAATTTATTTTTGTCCGACTTAAAAACGGTACTGCTGTACTTTACTTTTCTTTTTTCTCTTTTTACTTCTCTTGTTGCAACGTCTTCGTGACGTTTACTCGATGGCGCATCGGCGAGTGCAGACCGTTCGTTCGTACGGTCGTAGCCATCGTTACCTGCGGCTCTTGCTTACCTGCAGATGTAATTGCAAGGTACTTGGTATTTTTATCGTTGCCACTGCCACTTTAACTGAACGAACTCAAAGAACACTCTTCATCTTATTGTTGTCTGGTATTCTCGTCTTTATGGTGAAAAAAAGCCTCGAGGGCGATTGACTTTTAAAAATTTCAAATGGAAATATGGACAAAGGCCAAGATGGCTAAGATCCTCAGGAGTCGCACGTGCTCTCTGTTCATTTCGCATTGTACAACTTTCGTGCACTGTAAAACGACAAATCCTTTATAAAAATAATTGCATGGTTCGTTAAATCCTTATACAAGTTTCAATCATTAAAAAAATATTTGATTTGTTATATTACAAAAAAAAGTTTACAAACAAAGAGTTTACAACACATTCAGATACATATTAAAAATATTTCTGTAAAGTTTGACTGAATGTTTTGTACTGTATAGGAATAATTTATTTGTTGTTATTTAATGACATGAAGTCAATTACATAATCATGCGGAAGTCATTGTGTTTTACCTTTTTCGTTATAAAATTTCATAATCCCTTCTTAGCATGATGCAATCCTAAGGTAGTTGTTCTGTCCTAGGATGGGAACATTTGTGCAAATGTGAACGAGGACGGTACTTATAAACCACAAAGTAGATAATGCGTAGCGCTAATGCTGGTATTATCGTGCGAATGTGAGATATAAAGCAAATAAAAGCACCCAATAAAAATTCCTTTGCCATACGGTAAGAGACGTTACCTTGCTCGCGGAGAGTCTCGAAAGATAGCCTTGCACATAAATGGAAACACGTATCAAGATAAACTCTAATGTTTTCAGAGCGTACCGGTCCTATTTGCAATAACACTACAAATGTCTTCATTCTCAATACGTTAAGAAAACAACAAAAATACAAACAAGATTTCAGAATCCTCCCTGTATATAAGTTTTTCATAAACAAATCAACGTAGAGTACTACCCTCCAATTAAATTTTCCATAACAAAGAGCCAGTATGGTGGTTGCTAATTTTCATAGCAAAATTTTTTAAGATGGCGAAGCAGCGACTTATTAGGATCACATTTCGCATGCATGACCATATCTCGTCCTGTGAATTAGCATAAAATCATGGAAACACACGTAGCAACGCGCCAATTCTTGTCTCTGGCTTGACACGCCTCGTTACTTTGTTTCCAGGTGAATTAACATTCTTTTGTCATACATCGACCTAACCTCCGATTGATACTTTAAATGAAAATTTGCACAGTAATGGCAAACGAAACAGAAAAACAATAAGAATCATTGCGAATAAAGAAAAGAAAGTGATCACACATGTTTTCGCCGTATGATAAGTCGAAAGTCATAAAAATTATGCTAGCCCAACTAACACTGTGACTTAGTCATATAAGCTCACGTGTAAATACGTGATTATAATGATTCGTATACAAATGTCGAAACAAGATAGACAATTAGTATTGACTTTCATACCATAGCATCTATTGCGAATAAAGTTGTAACTGGTATCAGGTATGAATAGCGACAAGATACCAATCATTGTTTTGGCAATCCCCGCGACAATGACGAATACCAAAGAGCAGATGTGTTCATACTCATTGCGTTAGTCATCAAGAGTTGGGTAGTCAAGTTAGTATCATTATTTAGGTTCGTCATCTTGAATTATGTATTATACCTGTCCATATTTCACGCGTATAAATTCCCCAGTTACTTCGTGGCATTTTCAAGTGCCGCGACTACTATAAGGTAAGTTATCGTACGAGTCTCGGCGAGCCTGTAAATCAATAAAAAAAAGAAAATAATCATCAAGAAGACCGTCCTGAGTTATCTTCGTGTGAACATGATTTTTTAGGGATTTTTCATTTGGCCTAGCATGCGGATGATCTTCACCAGGATCGAGAGTCTGTTTAAAGGCTATCGAACACGCAAACGCGTGTCTTTTGAGAACGAACGACACTTACCAAAGTGGACTAACTGCATAGAGAATGGCAACGTGAGATTATCGAAAGCACGTTAATAAGTCTGAATAAATTTTGTCAATCCTGTTATATAGTCAGAAGTTAAAACGAAGCATCTGGTCGGATCTTGATCCATGGTGGATGAGAGTCCGTTAATTTTGAACGGTGAGAAAAGTGCCTGAGAAAATGTCGGACGTAAGGATCTCGTCGTGACACGACATAACGGAGTATTGCCCTCATCGATTAAAATTGACACCTTGCACCACGTTCTGGATATCCCTGAAATTCTTGTTCAAGCGAAACTTTTTATTGAGAATGGAGTACCGTTGTAATCCTGGGCCATTGGCTTTTCTATATAATATTTCCGAAGACATTGAACTGATCAAGGTCATCGGTGGGAGGTCGTGCGCCTACCTTCTATTTTTTACACAGTCCCATAACTCGTAGCACTAGGAACGAAAGTAATGACGCACGTGACGTGAGACAGAAGCAGAATGATCAAGAGAAAATAAGAAAGAGTCTCAGATAGTAAGAAAGTCTAGTATAGAAGGTAGGACACGAGGATAAGTGAGTAAAGTTAACGAGTAAGTGAGTACAGCAGCGCCTTTACTCAGTCGCGTAAAGATTTTCGATGCGTAGGCTAACCAGTTTTTGCCAGCGAGAACAAACTTGTCAGTTATACCTGGTGGAAAGCATATAAGACGGCGACGAAAGTGCAAATGAGAACGAAACCAAGCGTCGTGATGCTGACGTGATCGCGTGAATGAGAGTGGCCCGTATAGAAGCTCATCAGCGTGGAATATTATTACGGTAGAGGTTATGTTATACAGAAACGTGACTGCATGCGAGATCGTATAGAAGAGTGGGTGAAAATCCGTATACTGATTGTATATACATACGCACATATAGATATACTAAATCCTTGTCTGTACCAGGGGATTCTCTCAAGTAATATAATCCGTACGACGCGTCGGGTAATAACTTTATATAGATACATTATCGACTCGTGTAATTGCACGTTAAACGTTCTGCTCCTTCTGAACCCTTTTTTTTTAATACATCCTTTTCCCCTATTTCTCTCAACCACCCTTATTTACAAGCATAGTCCTTTGCGACACGATCACCGCACTTCTCCTTATAGAGATGGCCGAACGGTCATGCGATATGGTAGCTCTCGGCAAGAGTCTGCTTTGAATTACAGGGATATAGATACAGCCGTATGTATATAAAGGAACATCAAATTATACAAGATCAGGGTGAACGTTCACTAAGATACTTTTGCTGGAACAAGTATTTACCATTTATGAAAAACATCAGTGCTTCTTGCCCCCGACTCTGTCATTACGATCATTCAGGTAAGATTCCCCTCTTGTAGTTATTATACCTTATTCCTCTCTGCTGGCAAGGGTAGTTTGCCTACAGTAATCCTACATACAAGTACCGATTGCTACCCTACTCCTTGCTATTCTTGTTTATATGATTCTCTCTATAGACATACAAGACGCTCAGACACAGTTTAGAGCACAGTCAAGGTAACAGAACGAAGTTGAGCCTTTAAGAATTAACCAGCATTTGCATTGTAATACGCGTGGGTAATCACTATGATTGTAGTGGGCGTGGCAATCCTTAAGTTTAATAGCCTTGCCCAAAAACATCAGGCCTCTTTGGCAGCGATATATAGCGTACAGGGTTATTCAGACGTATTGCATCACGCGAAGGTGGTTCTGCCATAGAAACTAAATATACGGGCTAACTTCGGTTGGTGCAATATTCCTGAATAGCCCTATACGCGGAGACGCAGTGTGAAACTTTTATCGCTTCGGCGAGTACGTTGTAATTTTTCGAGTGAAATAGTATACGGTCTCGGCCCTTTGGGAATTATAATGAGTGCCAGGGTCGGCTGGGGCTTATATTTCTCTTCATGGCGTTAAACGTCCTCTTCGTGGTCATATACATATGTATACGTATAAGGTTCCCTGATGCCCTATAGACCTAAACCCGTCCCGGACACACGTTCCAGGTTCATGCCCCTACAACTTTGTGCGATTTACTCCAAGTGCATTAGCGCAATCCTGCTCTTATACGGTCGCAATCGTAAGATTCCAATTATTTCCAAGAGAAGCATTCACCGTCACCGTTGTACAATAAATTGGATGATTTGGACGATGATAAGATCCTTGGGTGCAGCTGATATTCTTAAACTACCCTGTGCTATTCCCTGCACTTGGTGTATCTGATGCTTAGTCGTGCTCTGATTAGGTAATTCGAGTTAATCGTTATTCGCGTTATTTTATTCGCTAATTGATCCTTCTTCGTGACGCTTCGTGACGCTTCCTATACCTCTGGTATACCTGCGCTCTGTGATCGGCCTCTAGAAACCGGCTTATGTCCACGTCAGCAGTTCTCTTATACTGTTTCTGCACGTTCTTTTTATCTTCGTGTCCCTTGCAATTTCTCGGCTGTTCCGTGAAAACGAGATCCTTCCTCGATTTGGCAGGTGTCCTCTACCTGCCTTGAAAATATCTGGCGGAAGCTATAAAACGCCATTTTTAGTCTGATATAGTCTTTTTTCCCTTCGCAATGGACGTCGGACTCTTCGAAATGGTCAACATGGAATCGTGAGATCAGAGATCGAAGATCGCTCTTCCTGGACCACGAGTACCAAGCATGTCGGTACTAACTTGTATTAATGTTGTCGATCAATCCTAATGCATGTGGTCACATCAGCACGGTACCGACATTTGCATATGTACCACGGATACCTATAGTTATATATATATATATACAAAGAAGACGAGTTTAAATCCTAGGTCATCGTGATACACAGCACATAGTCTAGAAATTCTCTATTGTCTTTCTGGCTCTGGCTAATAAAAATACATATAGTGATTGCGTAGGGCGGAAGAGAAGTTGTAATTTCCTCCCCTTTCTTAAATGACAAAGTAGAGGGGATAACGTCATGCACGAAACGATTGAAGGATCTCCTTGAGCAATCCAAGGTAAAAGTCTTCCACATGGTAAAGTCGCAATGTCTATTGTCTTACTTTTTCAACCTACTTCTCAGGGCGTACCCGAAAGAGGTTTCAGGACAGTCTTCTTGCCTAGGAACGACGTTTGTTAATTTTCTTTTTTTTTTTCCCTTCGTAAGTTTCGCGAAGGCTGTTCAGAATGCGACGATTATCGTCGTGGCAAAGCTCGCATCGTGCTACGATAATTGAACGTGATAGACTACCGATGGGCGTTACGGGGAACTTATTCTCGCTCTCAAGATAAATTCTGATCAGCGTCATCACGGAATAGCGGAAAATCAAGTGACCTAAGAATCCGCCTTAAGTTCTTTGTGCATTCCCCATTAACTATCATCTACAATTTCTTCTATCCCCATGTCGATTCTCAAGAATCCCACGTCCTGTCTTATTAATAAAAGAAATACATTTTATTTTACCCCACGAAAAAAAAAGATGAGTTTTCAGGACACCACAAAAGTTAGTTTTAAATGGTTCAGTGATTCCTCTCACACGTTTCCAATCGGTCATCTAAAAACTACCTGAGCTACTGGTATAGGCGTGCGTTAACTCCCGAAGCCGATACTAATGAACCATGGCAAAAGTAAGTAAGTAATAACAGTAAATGGTTGTTGGGCGATTTCGGTACGTTTCTGTGAACGAATCGCAGCTCGTGTAGCCGAGTCTGTAGTAAAAGTAAGTAATCCATAGAAGTAAACACTTGAGAGCTGCTACCGTGATTGTAATTAGTGTTGGCTCGTGCATTGTTTTTAAGGTTGTGCGGCGATTGGAGCGAGGAGTAAATGAGTAAAATTAGAGGAGAAGGAGTTCCTTTGGGCATTCTGAGTCCACTGGTTCATGGCGAGAAGAATAAGGATTTCGTTTCGTTGTCTCTAGTGGGCTTTTTCTTTCTTCTCTTTTTTACCCTTCGTTTACTTCATCGTCATTATTACCTTTGATTCTTCTTCTGGCTCTTCTTCCTCTTTTGACTCTTCTTCTTTTCTGTGCGCTTTTGTAAAGAAAAAAAAACTGTATATACTATCGAAGACCTCACGACGAGGAGGTACAGGGCGATATATAAATTACATGTCTGATCCCTGGGGTCCTGAGGAAGTAACGGGACCCCGGACCCCGTGGTTGCCGATCTTTGCCGGCCGGTCCGATCTCCTCTGCTTCGTGACAGCGAAAAGAGAAGAAGAACTTGGAGAGCGCGGAGACTCATCGCTATAGAGACTGTAAGAGAGCCGTACTTGAATGAGAGAGAGAGAGGAGAGAGTCCAGTTGATCGGCAGCTAAGATTGTGCAGAGTTACGTCAGCATCTTATTGGTACGCGCATAGGTACATGAGCGGTCGATCAAAGGGACCCTCGACGACTCGTTTAATGGCCGTGTGTGAATATCTTCAATTCTCTGTTTGCACTGCATTCGTATACCAAGCCGCAAAAGCACCCGAAACTCACTTTGGTCCCTCTTGGGGGAACTTGATTTCTTTTTGTCCTGGGTCCATTCTCCTCGGTAAGGACATAAGGGCCAGAGTTTCTTTTATTGACGAGGGAACTTCAAGCTTCCTGGTTCAGTTGAAATCATTCATGAAACACCAATTATATACAATTATTATATATAAATTATCTTTTTACAAGGAGTACAATCAGTTTACCTAATTATCCAATTTTTAATGGTTATTGTTTCTCTTATTTTTATCAATTCGATCGTTCAACTGGGAGGTCATCAACGCGGCCTTCGTTAATAAGGCTTTTGGCATTTCCTGGTGATTAATAACCCACCTCTGCCAAGACGCACTTCGCGGTCGCATCGCCTATTTGTAAACAGACTAGAGCCTCGTTACGTTCTTAATGTACTTATGTATATTCAAGAGTGTTTATTCGTCTGTGCACGCGTGCATATACACATCTTGGCAAGTGTGTCCGATGTTACGTGAAGATGCCAACTGGCAGAGCTTGCGTGAGATCGGCAACACTTACGCTCGGAGGCAGCTTTCACATTTCCCATAAATGAAAGCGGGTCTTCCACACCTAGTATCCTGCGGCAGCACCCTGTTTCATCTCATCTACAGATGCTCTCGTGTGAACCACGTAGATACTTACGCAACGAGTAGCTAGTAGATATACATACACCTAACCTTGTAAGACAAAAAGTTGTTGCTTAACGTTTATAGCTGATCAATGGCCGATGGATGGGATTGGCAAATAGAATTTATATATTTTTTTTTTCATTCTTGTCGTCCAAATTTAGACTCAAACAGTAGTAAATTTGCTCAAGTCATGCTTAATACTTCCTTATAGCGATTTACAGTAGCGCGCTCTATTGAAAATCTTAAGAACCGATCTTCTCGTTATGGATTGATCGGTTCGTGAATCGATCTTAGAATCTCTAAACGATTTTGTCGGCGATACTCTGACGAATTGAACAAATGAAAAGTATCAGTATTGTCTATTCTAGTACTTGTTTGTATCGATCGCGATTGCTTGAGATCATTGTTTCGCGCTGTGCGCGTTCATCCGGTACGATTGCAAAAGGTTTCGTACTTTTATTCGGGTTATTCAGGAGGGACTATATGGATTGCTTCTTCATCTTTCGTCTGCTTCACGTAGCTTCCGGGTATTTCTCATTTGGCTTTAACGGAATTCATGACAGTTAATATATACATATATATATACTCTGAATTAATTAATGGATTAATATTTAATAAATTAACGGTACTACGACACAATATCATGGGAACACGAAGGTGACAGTCCAGTATAGAAACCACTAAACTGACGATCAATATGTCATCGCATCATTGTGAAATATCCATTAAAGTTCATTTTCGTCATCTCCGTCGATATTGCGTCATGTGAATGATTCTGTTTATAGTCTAATTCACTTTCTTTTTGTTTGTCCATTAACGAATTTTGTGAACAACTATAAATTATAAGTGTATCTTTTATTTCGATATTATCTTATTTAATTTTCTCTTATACACACTCATCGGTATTATCAATGAATCCATAGAGCAGTATCATCCTGTTCTCGAAAGATTCATAAATTTTCATCAAACTATTTAAGATTCCTATAATTTGCAAGGAACAGGATAGGTCGTAATTTTATCAGTCTATGCTCATACATACAATGTCATCATGTACACGGATGTTTCTTAATGGATCTAACTAACTTCTTACGATGATCTTCATAGAAACGTTCCATTATCGCTATTAACCTAATAGATATATAGTGTTCCAAGGGTTCCTTAAGCTCCTTGATCGAATACCTTGGCGTAAACCGGACGACTGGATTTTACCGTTTGTTTCATGGCGCTGCGAACGACATCTGAGATAATTTCCCACCTCTTGTACTAATTCCAACGTATAATCTCTAGGCATTATGTACACGATAAGGCGTTATGTCTTTCAAACGTGTGAGTCTGGCCATTATGATTAGCTAATGCTTAGTTGGCTAATAATGAGATACTTTGGAACATGCTTTTGTTTTTTTTTTGGATCCTTCTTTAATATCACGATTATAGTATCCTTGGCAAGAATATTAATTTTTTAGTATAGGATCGATTGTCGTATAACTATACGTATGTACTCTCTGGATGTCAGGTAAAATTAAGTAGTTATAAACTTAATTTTTTAGAAACCATTTCTATCGCGTTAAATATGACACGCAGATGCATGTTCATCGAATTCTCGACCCGTGACCAACGACACAGTTCTCCTCAATTCCTTAACGAATGACTCTGCATGATTTAATGCAGCGTCACGATCAAGCGCAAGAGTGACGTCGCAACCGTATTGCGTAATAGGATTTCGTACGGAAATTGCAATTTCCCAGGAAAAATTGCGGCGGAAGAAGTGACGAATCGATCGAGCAGAGAGAGAGAGAGAGAGAGCAGAAAGATGTTGTAAAATCGAGTGAGAGCTGTTACGTATAGCTTAAAAGTGAATAATAGATTTTCATTATATTCTATTGATTTCTATGACGTATCGATAAATCTAAAATATACGCATAACGTTATGAAACCTCTAATAAACGAAGCGCGTTCAGTGAAATTATTATAATTATCAATACAAAATATGTATACACAAATCACGTACCCATATCGAAAGTAATGTAACAATAATAACAATACTTATGTCAATAATACGATTAGGGAATATCCTATGTTATTCAAGAACGATCGGATAACCTGATATAAAGATACATTCAAAGTATCTTTAAGATAGTCTACCGATAAGCAAATATTAGATTCTTAGCTTAGGTTGTACTATGGTAGAATATAACGTAGGAAATTTCAGAATCGATAGCAGGAAGAAAGTAACAGTAACGGCAATCGCCAGAGACTTTATTACGGAAATTCTCTCATGGCTTAACCGCCTCTAGGTATATACGTAGGCATAGCAAGAAGTTGAAATCTTTGTGAGATCCTCTATTCTTCTACGTCCATCCGGGATCGGCAAGCAGGAAGAAAGTAACAGTACCTTAGGTCAGTGTAGTATAAATCTTAGGGCGCGAGCAAATTGTTCTGGCCTCTCTTAGATAGGACAACAGGAGAAGTAAGGTACGAATAACAGCTAACAGGAAACGTTGTAGGTTGGTATCTATTGCGCGTTCATGCCGCCTATGGTAGTTTGGTTATGTTGCTAGGGATTTTCAGGGTTGCTCGTAGTGGCTGGTTGCTTGGTTAGCCTGCTGTTCGCATCTATACAAGATGAACTCTATGGATGAACGTATATGGGGTTCTGTAATTGTCTCCATCTCCTTGAAGGAGCAAGTCAAAAGGAACAAAGAAGAAAGAAGAAGTAATTGTTTCCATAGGTGCCGCAAGTATTAGCCACAGACTTGGTGGAAGTGTACGGTACGAAGTTAGTTGTAAACGTGGGATGTGCCTGTGTGAATCTTATTTATCTGATAAATGAATATTGATTTCAGGATTAAAGGATTTTGTGCTATGGGAAGTTTCCGGACACGTGGGATGATTGTATGGAGGTAATTTTTATATGTAGAAAGTTTTAATGGTTTGTTATTGTGGTATGGATATTGTTGTGGACAGAAAGTGTATTTCTATGTAGCGTTACGTTGATATTTGTGAACTTAGGTCGATCGTAGAGGATTATGCAAGAGAATGATAGGCCTGTCTTTATATGCCGCTGAAATATTTGAGGTCAATGTGAAAGGTTGACCTTAGGAATCATTAGGCTGAAAAATCATTCGGAGTTATTCTGTTATATACATTATTCTGATCGTATCTTCCGATTGGACTAACCTCATCATGATGCTCTTATAAATTAGGGGAAAGTAGGGTCATTGAGTTCGTTATGTGCTATTGTTTCCGACAGTCATTTATTTTGTTCGCATTTGATCGTTGGAGATAAAAAAATGTTTAAAATCAAATTAAATGTTGTTAAGATTACAAAAAGTATATCGATCATAATTTTTAAGAAGCTTATTTATATTTTATTATTCGTTTAACTTTTGGAACATGGTTTTAGATGAATCGCGTACGGTATTATTTTCATATTCATATAGTAGGACTGTATCAATAATGACAAATTGTCATTCCGTGTACCAAATCATTGAAACGCATTCTTTTCATGACAAGACTGGGTTATTTAAGCTTTGTATTTAGGCCGCGATTTCGCAGCGAAATTGAGAAAGTTGAAATCAAATTTCCCTTTCCACTACTTAAATTTCCCTCATTGTCATTCGTTGTCATGAAAGATACAATAATGATATTCTTGTTCCCATTACTCGCCTTCATTGTCTCCAACACATTTCCAATTTTTCTGAACGTAGTGCGATCGACCCAAATTTCTCGTACAAATTCACAAAAAAATGTAAAACCCACAATTTCCAAACATAGCAAGTCAGAATAACTTTACTTACGTTCACACTTCAGAATATAATTTTCAAAATCGCTGAATTTCATACCAAACTCATTATACCATGTACGAAATAAATATCCCACGGTTCAACCCATGTACTCGATAATTAGAAAATAACAAACTAATTTTAAAGAAGCAGGTATAAACATAACCCACGGGGAAGGAAAAAAAAAACGGTACAAAATGATAGTGTTGCCATTTCAAAAGGAAGCGAATGGCAATTATGATTATCGTTCAAACTAGCTTCCGTTTCAAAGCAAATAATCGTAGCGTACCACGAAGTGTCGCGACAAGTAGGCGTAATAACAATGAAGACTGTCCCAGTTTCAGTACCGATATCCGTACAACAGTAGGGATAGTAGGCAGTATTAACCAGCAGGCACACGGCTTTTGCTATCTTCTCATTTATCATTCTCCCAGGCGCTTCTTGCATGCTAATAAGGAAATAAGTAGAGTAGCCCGACCTAGTGTAAATACCTGATGAAAATATGAGTCCTAGTGAAACTCGGTCATTGAAGTTAACATTACCATCCCGATACTACTAAAACGAGTCTAGAAAACCCGCTAAAGCGCGACCGGTTTAAGTTTGCAAGCAAGTTTTAATTTTCGTGTCATCCAGTACTTTTTCCCTTCCATCTTAATTAAGCCCCGAACGACCCAAGTAATCAAATACACAGGACTTGTGATTGTGACAACTATGTGACTCAAAAATTAATTAGTACCGTACAACCGTTCGACTGTCAATCTTGTAAAACAAGTAATAAAAATGTCGTGGGTTTAAAATAGTTACGCGTGAAGTCTTCTATGTACAATAGGAGTGTTAAAAAGCAAAAAGAAAAACACGAACGTGGGTGTTTAAATTAGAATAATGGACTCAAGTGTTCCATTCGATTTTAAACGTTCTCGTGGGCCGATTGGCATATAGTCAATTAGCATAAATTTGTTTCTTCACGATTGCTAACTGATAAACGAGATATCGGATTAGACTAAGTTCACGCCATCGGCCTGTAACGAGTCAAATTTAATCCACGCAGTGTAATTTATTGACGATAATCGTGCTCTACCATAGCCCATTGGCACTTGCATCTATATAGCAGTATCTACACCAGGTATATACTATTTCTAAGCGAGCAGCATAGTCACGCAGCATTATAAACTTAACGTCTCTCGCCACTACGTAATACGCGAGCACGCGTGCATCTTCATTTCTATTAAAATTGCTATAAATCAGATTTACACTAAGCATACGTTACTGCATTAGATAAACGCGAAGTGGCTGGATGGCCTGTGCGCATATTTATTCGCAATATAAACACAGGGGCATTCCTGACGGTACGTCAGTGTCGCGAGACATTAAAACTTTAGCATATCGTACACTCGTATATATTAATATCTATAATATAATATAGATATACATGCGCGTTTATACCGTGAGTATATAGCTGTACGTATTGTTTTTATATAGATATATGTATATACACTGTTGTATAGAAACATTCCGTTTTATAGCCCTGAATTACGCAACGCATGGGCTCTCTTACGGCCCTGATCCACCTTCGTATTACCCGCACGCTGATTAACAAAGTCTGTAATTAAGCAAGGACGCGAGTCCTTACGATTTATTCGCTATGTATGTAGTACACGCATTAACCGAGTTACAACAGTGTTATTACCTGAGTCGCAATTTCACGGCGTGCCTACACGCATTTTACATTGAATTAAGAGTCCTTGCTTATGCATGGTACTTTAGAGGGAATTAAAAAAATACAAGGTACAGTAATGATTGTTATCAGTGACATAAGGTAACGTGAGACTCATACCTGTTGTTTTGTTTGCAGATTGAAATTAGGAAATTTGAACTCTATATTTTCATAATGAATGTATGTACTTTCTTTTTTTTTGGGGGGAAAATTTTATAAGCGAACAAAGCATAAGGTTAGAGCATGAAGTTGTCTCCCTACGCAGTCAATTTTCATGTCCGTCACAATGGAGATCACTTCCTCGTGAAGAAAGGCGGTAGACGGGAAGAATATCACGGCGTGGTAGCCGGGTGCCATTTCGTAATAATAAGGGGTCCCACCAAGTTATGCCAACAATGGCTGTAGAATAGGTGGCGTCGTATTCGATGGCAAAACTTCTTGGAGAAAGATGAATATCTGATATGGGAATATCTGGCGTGAGAATGCGGACACCTCCTTCTCTTCTGACAACGTCGAGCAGACAAACAAACGGACCGCCATTCGTTGCCGTAATAAAATATAATGGAGCACTGTTATTATACAGGTACGTTCATAGTTTGCATCATATGATCAGTAAGAAATTTGGTATGTGCTACTTGCTCAATAATCGCGGGAAAATTTAATTGCTGAATTCGAGCGAGGTGTTAGGATATTGCATACGTTACTATGGTTACGTTAAACAATTGCTTTCCAGTAAAGACATGGGAAAAAAGATTCTCCAAATGTAACTGGTTTTCCGGTAATGCGCAAGAACGTGGAATTCTACGAGTAGGTATATAGTATGTAGTACAAACGAGAGGAAGGAAACGTAAGTTACGGCTGTAAAAGCATTGCGCAATCCTTCTTGGTTAATTCCTCTTAATTCCTTGTAATTGTTCGCGCGAACGCGTACTGAATTTTTTTTCAGGTCTTCAGGTTCACTGCTTCTCTTCGAACTTTTACTTTCTTCTTTCCTCATTTTTTTTTCATTTCGTCCTTTATATTCTACACTATTTCATGGGCAGATAAAAGACTTTCCTTGCAGACCAAATACAAAAAAGCTATACATGGCTGAGATGCGCTGTGCAATAATGATTTTATGGTTTTATTTTCATTTGGAACTATATGCGTAATCTTATCTTTTTATAAGATCACAAACATTTAAGAGTATAAAATTAATTCGATCCAAGTAATACAGAAGAGTTACTAATATCCATAATTTATTAGAATGTTACGTAATCGAATTTAATTAGAGCTTACACTGACCTTTCTCAAAAGTGATCATCGTGCATAACCAATTAACATTAGCAGCCTTGTAACGGAAGACTACCATAGCGTGACGTCTTTTGATAATATTAACTCACAGAAAAACTTGTACGAACAAAGTACGTACAAAACTAGTACAAGGGATACTTATCGCAATATTTCCCATCTAAGTACATAGACAGAAGGTAACTCGTTCTGGTATCGAATCGGTGGGAGAGAAGAATTTCCAAGGCAGACTCTCACTTTCCTTGGTATCCAATGTTCTTCCTTGGAGACCATGCATGGACCAGATGACATAAGACCCCATACTCGTATGGTACCAACATCGTGAAGCAAATGATTTATGAAGCTTTCTCTCGGCAGCAAATAGCGAATCGCAAAATGTTCCTTTACCTCTCTTCTCCCCTCGACCTCTCTCATTCTCCTTCGATTTGCTTTATTCGCATTCGATAACTTCTTGGCGGTAAAGGACACACGAGTCATGAGTAAGGGAGTTGAGGTTATAAGGATCTACAGTAGTAAACTCACAAGACGTTGACACTTAACACGAGCCATGAGTACTACCAACTGGTACACTGTACTATCGTACCACTAGCTATAGTTGGCAAGCGTGTCATGCCTTATAGAAATCTTTCAGCGATTCTTGTCCGTCCGCTGATACGAACGCCTCCGCCATTAGAAGCGATAGTTAAGGTGTAGCCCGATATGTCGAACGATGGATTTACTTGTGAAACAAGCATAATTCTCATGAGTCGTGTCGAGCGACTGGAACAGCTTAATAAATTCGTGGGACCTACTGTTCTATCCAGCGAGTTGCAGAACAATTCACGCTTGGCTGAACTCGCGTTTCTTACGGAAATGGCGTACCGATCCATTTTCGGTAGGGTACTGGTACCCCGATTATGACGATGATGATGATGGTGAGAATGGCGATACCGCTGGATGCCAAGGGGTACTTCTGGTTCTTTAAAAGTTATTAGGGTGTAAGACTGGCTTAAGGGCAGTTATTAAACTGGAATAGCCATCGCTTGGTAAACTTCACGAGCCAGTTGGTGCGTTTTTTTCTATAGATTTGGCTCGGTCCGATATATTCAGATGAGAGGCTCAACCTTGAACGGTTGGGTCGTCGAACTACTAAACATGAGCATGGGTCCACCACGGTACTTTGAAGTCTCCGGGGCCTCACTGTATCTCGCCTTCGTGTTCACTCGAACCCAACCTTAACTTAACTTACTGCTACTGGGATACACTCGTTCAGTGGAGGCATTTAGGTATGTACGATCCGACTACTGGGCTTGGAAGAGGATCTGCTGAGTCGATCTGAAGTATTCAGCGCAATTTATTCCTTTTATGTATGAATTGAGTCATTATACAGTATCGTGTAGGTCGGAGTTAAGTAAATGGAAATTATACGAAGTAATAACTAGTTTTAACTATGTGAATGTCATTGTATTAGCATTTTGATGTGGTACAGTGAACCTGTTTGTACTTATATATTGTTTATTGATAATTGCCTTTTCTCTCTCTTTACAACGAATAATCACATTTTTTCTCTCTCTTCCTTAGAACCAACACTTAGCTTGGAAACCTGTCCTTACCAAGACTTCTTGCATCACAATGGACACCGTTACTCTTGGATTTAATTCCGATTAATCCTCGTGTGGAAACGTAACGCCATTCGCAATGGATTAGATACCTAACAAGAGATGGGACTTAACAGTAGTTGATTAATCAGACGATACCACTGGATCCCAAAGGTACTGTTCAGTCATCTGAATTAAATCTTTTATAGATCTGATTAAAACTGTTTAAATGTATTACTCCATGATATTGCTCTTACGTTGAAGCCCATCCGATATCACAATGTAAAATGGAAGCGAGGGACGGGTTAAACCAGATCAATAGATCATTATTCCTCTCTTGATCTAACCTAATGATTTTACAAGTGTCGTTTGTCGACTTACATCAAACTAATCCATTCGTGAAACGAAACGGCTATGCCGGTGGATTAGCCATGAGCCACGGTAGCCAGTTCAAGACTCAAGTCGTGGCTTGGTCGCCTATAATACTTAAGTAAGGGCCCCAATGCTTCTTGGTGGACAATACCCATACGTCAACCTGCATGAGTTACCGACCAGCTCTGTTCCTGCAGCATAGAACCAACCCTCATATCCCATACGTAATCCGGTCTCGTACAAATATATATGGTCAAGAGGGAGAGAATGTCTATAAAGTGAAATAGCAAGCGAATAGTAAGCGAAAGAGAGATAGAGCTAGAGAAGAAGGAGAAAGGAGGAAAAGGAGTCTTAGAAGGGGAGATAGTATATAAAATATTTGGGAATGCGTATTTATTGGCGTATAACTCGGCGGGGCAGTCAATCTGATAATTGGAGGCGGGCAGCCATTGCTCGCTCTGACCGCAAGTTGAAGTTGAAGTTGGAGCCGGTTTCGCGCACTGCTACCGTACTAAAATATTGTTCGCCGTGGGTGGCTTTATGGCTTCTACTGATCTTAAGGCCCTTTTCGATTCCTTTTCTTGTCAGATACAAACTTATTGATAGTTCCACCGTTATAGGCCTTATCACGGTATTGGTACTATTGCATAGAGACGTACGTGCACGCCAATACAAGGAGGATTTACCTCACGGCCGAGAGGAACGAAACTGAATTTATCTTCCTTGTCTACGAACTTAATCTCTAGCGTGCAAGTTTGTATCATTCCAACATTTATGATCTTTGATTTTCTAGGAAAAAATACAGAGTCCGATGGAGAGCGAGAGCCGTTCTGTTACCTGGAGATCGTTTTCGCTTTTCTCTTCTATTCTAAATTCTTCAGGTTAACGTATAGCTGAGAAAGTAGAGACGGTACCTGTATCCACGACGTGAAAGACTATACTCTTCTTATGGTGGTGCTGGTACGACCTTCATGCCAATACTAGATCGGTACATACCTGTTCCGATCAAAATTCATGCAAAGCGTGTTGCGTGTTACCTTGCTTCTTGGTAGGTACTTCATTATGCCTTTAGGAGGATGATACATGGATCCAATCTCATTTGGAGCGGGCCCCCTCCTCTTACCTCTGAGGTGAGAATGGGCCAGTGGACGACCTTCGGTATAAACATCACATTAATATAGCGCGCGGTAGCCAATCACAACGCCCACAAATTCTCCGATTAAAGTGGCTCATATTCGAGCGTGTAACATCGCGTAATGACGATTAATTGCGATACCTGTAATGCTCGCTTGATAACGATCTTCCATATTAATCGATACCCGCTGTGAGATCATTCGATTCGATGAAATTAACTCTTTGTGTATACGAATGATACTTTGCGCGTTTCCTACTTCTTTCTTCTTGGTCCTCGAATATTTCTGTCAATTGATTGATTCTTTTTTTGCTATACACTTTTTTTTCTTCTTATTTTTCAAACTCCCGCCGTTTTTTTGCCGTACCATTCTGCGTTTCCTTTTCGTGGGAACTGGTAAGAAATTGATCGTTTTCAAAGAAGCATTTACAAAATATGTTTATTGACCTGGTCCTTTGGCTTTAATGGCGTACTAGGATCAATGAATTTGTAACATATTTAAATTCTAATTATCACTCGTTATGATTCTTTGAGACGTTTTTTTTTTAGTAAGAATATGTTATTCAGATTGAGTTCTAGAAATTAGAGACTAATTTTCAAACTTTATATATCGTCATCCATTCACTTGATTATATATATATCTAATAGCTTCGTACGTACATTAAGTACTGAGGATAAATGAGGAATTTATAATACGATTTAGAGAACAAGAAAAACACGGTCCACACCGGATGCGGCAATTACAAAATTTTTCTTTCAATGTCAATATATTTCACGGAGAATTTATAGTCTACCATTATGCGATGGCACGATGGAGTTTCTTAAATAATTTATCGCTCCCACTCTTTTGTTCATTTATCGACTGGTCGATAGTCGATACGCATCCCAGTATAGTATAGAGGGTTCAAGTGGATTCTCCGGGAAATCGATTCCTTAATCAATGAATTAATCGTCTTCACCTGCCTAGTCTTACTTAACCCTTGACCCAGAGCACCGACAACACTAACATCACCAAGGAACACCCATAGAAATGAAAGCCTCCTCCAAGCACAAGAATACTTCAACTTTTTCCTCTGGTATTAAAAAAAAAAATATCTACACACCGGCATCATACGCACGTCAGGACTATCGTCCTGTTTACGTTATCCTTTACGTGTTCGATACATTGTACATTTAACGCACGTGCCAATACAGATTATTTCTTTCTACCGATACAAAATTCAAACTTATTTGTATCTAGCTATTCGTATCAAGGCCAAAGTACTTTTCTACACTATATTATTCTTCGCATCAATATCCCCGAGTAGAAATGTTATTAAATATCACAGTAGATGGCGTTAAAGAGTTTTCACGAAGACTAGTTTTTCTAGTCTTTCTAAAAAGAGTTTTCACGCGACTGACTAGTCATTAACTTTTTCAATTAGATATCCAAGAGTCTTCTCATAGCCCACGGGCATATAGATCTAACAATTAACGTAAGAGTCTGACGTTAAGGTAAGACATAGAGTAGGTTGAGCATTGGCCTTCTGGTAGATATAAGATAGAAGCCACTCCTACTTCGATCAAGAAGGTATAAATCGGAGGATGTAATCAATTGAATTTTTTGCTATGCTGTCTTTGGTTTAACAGTAACAGCTCGTCGCGCTAACGGGTCTTTGTTTTACGACGTCACGTGTGAGAACACGTGTTGACCGTACTACAAATATTTCAGAATGTTAAATGGACGATTTATGTAATTTTTGCTAGCTACTAATACCAGTCTCTTAAGACTGAACTTCCGGTTTGGAGGTTAGAGGAACAGAAAATACGGTACGGAGAAAGTCTTTGAAGAACATAATACAGCGAGTAGACAAAGTTACGTTTAATCGTTTGAAAATTTACTAATGTACAGTTCAGTCCTGGTAGATCGATAACCAATTATTTTCTTCTTCTTAATGTCTACTTGACCATTACGGATGCTTCAATTAACCTTAATTACCGCTTAATGAACTTCGTTCTATGCGTCAACAGGATTCTTGCCTGTATTCATAATAACGCCAATTACTCAACGCATCGAACGACCATAATTTCAGTAGAAATCGATGAAAACATCGTAGGGAGTTTTAAGCAGAATTTAACAGTTCTTTAGTTACTAATGGGGTTTATTACTACGTATGGATTATTATGGTGTTTCCGTTCGCTTTAGCGGACATTGCGATGCTTGAGTGCACATACGATTTTTAAGCTACGTACTGGAACGGTACATACTTGTTCAAATTGGCTATTAAGATACCAAGTGGAATTTAATGAATTGGGTTCTCATGCCGAGCAAATGGCATTTGACTCTGAGTTGATTTCGACACTTGTTTCTATTGATCCAGTTTACTTATTTTTTTTTCACCTGTTTTCCCAGATATTTTTTTATCCTACTTTTCTTCGCTTTCCCCTAATTCTCTTTCTCGAAATTTTCAACGCAACCGCTTATTCGTTTCATTCGTATTCATAGCCACGGCTCGTTTAATTCACATTCGAAGTCCAAAGCCTTATGGACGAATCCCTTAGGCACGCCAACTTCCACGAACGTGGAAATCTCACGGGCGTGATTTACCGTTCCACTTTCTACCGAGGATTTATCGAACGATCTATTGATTCACGTAATAAATAAGTTGGTCAGGCCTTTGATCAAATCTTTCGCGCTTAAATGTAACTACCTGCACTTTTTACGCATCGCATTCATACATAACCTGTATCATTATAACTTTCAAGATCATTAATTCCGATATTGTTGTTATTGATGGTATTTAAAAAATAAATTAATAATAATTTTGATACGTAACAAATCATTTGATTATTTGTACTCGCAGAAGAGACACGTTAAATCATGCTCTTATGGTTAATCGTATCTACTTTATATTTACCCAATATAACGTATACTGCAAATAAGCGCGAATCTTTTTAATAAACAGAAGAAGCCATTTTAATTGCCATAAGGAAAATTAATGGTTATACTACTCCTCGTTTACTTCACGGTGGCCACAGTTAAATCTTCATTCTCAGTCGTTTAAACTGTCCACGATGTGCTTCCAACAGCGCGACAGAATTTTCTCTACTCCCTATTTCTATAGTACGCTCTATTCGTACACAGCGTCGTGTAAACCAGAGGTTACACCATAAGTCACTGGTTTCACAATGGGAGCCTCAGTGCATTTCCCATGTTTATAAGATAGTCAACTGTATTATACACAAGACTCCCTGCTGAGTTTTGCACAGTTTGCCTACCAGTTATTCCTCCAATTTGCTTACGTAACATTATACCATAGGGATAACCCGCAAAGCTACAACTACTAATTCCCAATACAACGTGTTACACGTCCGCGTGTAGTAATATTATAGCGATGCGCAATAAAAGGATCGCGAAATCATTTCGCCTTTAGAAATAGCAACCTAGAATTCTCAATGAAATAAATTCAGCATATAAACTCGGTAATAACGTTCACGAATAATATCGTACAAAAACCTTCGAGTCGATAATACCCGTCATGGATTTTATACGTAACAGAAATGCCCAGGCTAATATCCGACGGCAGGAGGAGGATCTTATAGAAATCTATTAGGCGTCTAGGAAGTCGTTCCGTCATCGAGTCGTAGGTCATCTTCATTATATTGGAATTTTGCTGGCTAGTCGCCACCTCCGTGTTGAACCATCAGATGGGGCCTGATGGCGTAATGTTCACAATGGTTGTTAACCTCGGTTGAACGTCATGCGATGAACGAAAAATAAAAGTACGAAGTTTGACAGAGAGGATTATTAATAAGGGACTAGACACGGTGTCATCGTGCGATCGTCCTTTCATCCGAGTCATCCTCCACGGGGTCCTTGGACGATGATGAGCTCGGTAATCCCGCCACTGCTTGGATACCGGCGAAAGTCATTCCGTGTAGGAAAGAGAAAATTCTCTTTTACTTTTCATACAGAACTCTTCGTTACCGATCAATACAATTATTTGCTATTATTGTTGACCTTTTTTCTTGAAAAAAAAAAAAAATCGCGTGTCATTCGATGAATTGTGTCTTGTCGTTGTTGCTGCTTCGTAATTAATATTTTATTCAAATGAACTCATCCAAGTAAGATGGTGCTTTTTAAATTTGCAAATTTTATTCCTGGATGGTATGTCTACCTTACTAGCCTAAACCTATAAGGTCTCTGGGAATATATTAAAAGGTTTATGTTAGATATAGGTATGAGTCTTGTGAATGCTCCTTTATTTTTTGTTGGTCTTTCCTTTCCCCACGAGAGTACGAGAAGGAAGCGATTATAAATGAATGTGATGACTCTTCTCTCATCGTGGCCTTGGGCCATAATTGCGGTTCAAGAACCATTCGACTTTGTGTCCTGTTACCTCTGCTACTATCTCTTCGGACAAGAATGGCGTGGTTGTTTGACCTATGACAATGTCAAGATTTCATCGATAAGTCTCTTAAGTTTTCAAAAGTATTTCACAAGACAGCGTTGCAATTTAGCTGTAAGATATTTTAGAGAAAGAAAATGGACAGATTTATGACGTATCCCTATATGGATATTTTGTATTCCGTGGAAGATTTCGAACCGGCGAAGAAGAAAAACAGTCGCATCTCACGATAAGATCGAACGACGGTAACTCGCGGCACGTTTTGTTTTCGTTGGTGTCCCTGCGCGTGGTACCAGCTCCACTTTTTTACCTCACCGACATTTCCGTTTCACGTGGAATCAGAATTTCGAATTGAAAATTCTCACCACGATCAGTTCTTGTAAGGTGAAGTAAAAATAAATATTTCTTTATAGAGACACTGCGAGGATATACGGCTAATCAGATGTTAGTGTAACTGTAAAGTTTTTCTTTTGAGTATTCATATATAGATAATTAGATTAAGTATTTTCTTAAAATACATAATCCAATTTTTTTAAATTATTAAAAAAAAAGTAAAAGCAATACGTAAACCTGTTATGGTACAATCTTATAAAGGTAAAAGATTGAAGATCATGAATATACGTAGTTAGGTATCAGTATCTGTATATACTATATACGTATACCCAAAAATCAGATAAAATCAAAGAACGTGCTAAGAGAATGCATCTAAATTCATATCATAAATCATAAAGCTCAATGACCCTAAAAGTACCTTTACCATCTGATTTTTGTACTTAGGTGAATATCCTCTGTTCAATCTTCAGGTTTTGGCGTTCGGCTCTCCTGAATGTTACAAACTCGTGAGGGTCCGACTGCACGTTCCTTCCGATCTGATAAAAATTGTATGCATTCAAAGCATGTCTACCGACTGCCACATTGGCCATACTTGTAGGTACTTTCGGCGTTCGAGTGAATTTCTAAGCAACCGAAACCGTACCTATAGTGAAACTCTCTGTAGCGACATCGGTCGCACCATAAGAGAAAATCCACCAATATTCAAAGAATCAATTGCCATGGTGCAATCAATAAAGTAAAACGTATGAAAATTTCATTTCCAGATGTACGTGCTCCCCGAGTGACTCTATTTGTTCTTAGGGTGCAGCCCCTGAGGCCAGGCAATTTATCAACTTCGAAAGATCAGGGCAGGTGAGCAAGGTTCTCAAACATACGGGAATCCTGGTTCCCGAGGGTCGGCTTAACAATGCAATTTATCAAAACTCTTTTTCTCCCAAGCATCCACATAGCAATTAACATGTCCACCGTAGGATATCATATTTTAAAGTTTATGGGATTAGCACGCCCATACAAAATTTGCTAGCCATCTTTTCGATCACTTCAAACAAAAGATTTATTCGCACCTCCGCCCGGACCGTAAAAACTCTTTTTCGATATCCTCCAATCACAATCCATCATTGACTCAGAGCAAGAAACAGTGGCCCCTGGAGAAATAATGAATTCGAAGGAAAGTCACGAATCATGAAATCAACAAAATCATGGAAGGGAGTAACAAGATGGCCAATACGTAGTAGTCATCAGGGTAGGGGGTCAGGAGTGGGCGCTGGCTTGGACGAAAGCAATGGCAGCAGCCTTGACTGAACGGTCATCGAACCCTGAACAGTTCGAATCTTCGACCCCCGTTGTCCAGCTGAAGTACCAACTTACGAACAATCAAGTATCAAGTATCCTTTTACCATCCCGGGTATCAAGCCTACCTAAAGATACATACCCACGTCCGAAGGACGTCCTGAATCCATTTCGTAAGGATCATTCAGCTGGAGCAATAATCCTATATGGTAAGTACGGTAGACACTCTAATATAAACGTGCGTAAGCCATATGCGTGTATCCAACTGTGCTAAAAGCGAACCCCGTAATCTTAACTTTTACCCCGGCGAAAAAGGGTCCATTACTAAAGCGAATAAGAAGCTCTGTGCCACCTGCAGGAAAATAAAGTTATTATTTATGCGACGTACGGCTATTTAATGAGCCGCGCGAATGTATCTCAGTAACATCTTAGGGGTAATATAATTAGCATAACCAGACGCGCGGGAACAACCAATCCTAGCTTGTACATATTTCGTATAACCACCCTGAATGCTGTATAAGATGAAAGTCTATTTTGATCCAGGAAGATTTCAATGATTGATATACATATCCTTTGTTAATAAATCCGATTAATAATTGTGTCAATGAGTACTGAGACCAATTTTCATTAATACCCATTACAGGTATGTGCTATCTTGTATAACGGTTAGAAATTATATAGATAACAGTATAGGATATATATATATATATATATATATATATCATCTAATTCATTTTATATTATTATTATATGTTATACATATAGCTGTAAGACGTTCTTCGAGTGTGTTTAAATGATTTGACAAGACAGGTCCATATTGGTATACATGAAATATCATAAGAGACTGGTGCCAATAACCTCGTTATCGTTTCTTACCAATTGGTAACGGCTAGTTACCAATAACTGTAACCAGTTGAATCATAGATCATATTCTGTTATGAAACCGGCTCGAGCTAGGATTCTGGACAGGATGTTCCCATGGCAATATTACATATCGTCTTGTACCTTTTTCGTATCGACTCTTTTTTTTTGACTTTCAATAATATTGATACCATAAACCTCTTTTCCCTTCATCACTGCATGGAAATCAATGTTAAATTGCGCAACGCTCGCCTTCGCAATTTCCAGATACCGTAAACCGGGCTATACCCGCGACACGCCTCGTACTTCTAGGGTCCTCGTTATACAGGTAGGTTATTTACGCCATAAGGGAATAGTGTACGATACTAGAAGCTTATCACGCATGCTTGTTAAACGTAAATAACTATTGGTGATCTAAGTAACGCGTTTCTTATGTCAGCTGGAGCTATCACTGTTTTTTATTAGCATAATCAAACGATGAGATTCTTTTTGTAATCTTATGCGATATTTAAATTATAGTATTTGATATAGACGTTAGCATTTTTATTATACTCATCCATCCTTAATCACTTTCGTGTCTTCCCGTGATGTTCCTCACGGTTTGCTTGAGTCGCTTCTTTCGCTTCTATAGTTTTGTATAGACTAAATAAGCATGGGAAAATGTATGCAAACCGTACGTACTGCTTGCTGTACTACCGTTGCTTCTCTGATGCATGATGCCGCATCGAACGTGTGCACTTGTTGCGGTAGCGGGTTACTGGTCAGTAGTACGCGAGATTTCTAACGAGTAGTTGATGCTGTTGCTGCTGTTTGGTTCTGAGGCTGTTGCTGTAGATCGGGGAATATCTTATAGAGAAGCCGGGAATTTATTCCGTAGAGAGATATCGCTAGGAGGCTATTATTCCGTTATGGCTGTTTCAATGATCTTGAGACATTGTTGTTTTTTGTATGTTTTTTTTTTTCATTGGAACGTAATACACGTATCGATCCTTCTTAATTGGAATTTATTCCCACGGGATTGCACAGTGGGATGATTTAGGTATCGTTATGAATTTTTTTGAATTTTTTATTTTTGAATTATTGACCATGCGGAATTTTATTAAAGGTCTTTCAATTTCAATGAGTCGTATATTAACGTGTTGTTTGCTAGAGGTATACCTTTTTTCTTTATTATCAATTGTTATCAGAATTATTGAATATATTTGCAAGAAACGTTAGACCATCGCGTGAACGGTTTCTTATTGTTAGATTCATTGAAGGAGCATTAGGTCACGTGTACGTGTTCTTTTGGTAACCGCTATTTGGACGTGACCTTAGTGACTAAAAAGGTGAGGTGATCAATGAGAAGGTACAATAGTATCTATGGAAGAAATGTTAGATGAGTGATCGATTCTTGGAAGGTAGAATTAGTTTGGAATATATAACAAGGTGGTACCTCTATTTCGATTCTAATATGTAAGGCGCAGTTGGCGAGACTGGCTATTGTATCGTTTTTCTTTTTAATTGATCTTGACACTGTATTCTTAGAAAGTTGGATAAAGATCGTTTTAGAAATAGGTTATATTTTATTATTTTGTATTTATTTACGATGTATTTGGTTATATAGTTCTTGACTGTATTACTATTGAAATTGTTATCTTAAGGTATCTACCTTCAGCCTAATTTAACTTTTGGTAAATGAACCTTGTCCTCTTCTTACTTTTTATTTTACATCGCCATCGTACCTTGTTCTCCCTTACCGTGGTCCTCCATCTTAGATTTGCCGATTCAGATAAGAAACACAGCCAAACGAAAGGTCTAAGCGAAATCGCAAGGGCCAGCTTCTTCTACATGGACCGAAGGTTGCCTGGGGTGAGCAACCTTATTTGGCGCGGCGGTCTGCCGACTTACTAACAACCAGCGATGGCTTTAAGCAACACGTAAGATTGTGCATTTATTCGATATTTGCACAATTTATCATAAGGAACAATGTACTCTGATTGCAATTAGAATGACAATTAATTTTCTTAAAAAGATATTCTTAAACTGTGGCAAAATATTCTATGATAATTTGAATTATGCCATGGAAAAAAAAGGGTTTGGGTGGTACAGCTATATAAAGTATTGCTAAAAACAGAAGCGCACGTTAACCAAATTGAATTGCTGAATATAGGATACAATGTAGCAATATTTGCCAGATCGTAGCCTTACGTTAAAAATATTTCGATATATCAATATGTTAATTCTTCATGGATTATGCATTCTTTCTAAGAAATCGTGACAACTAATCAACTACGTTTCTTCAGGACGAAACCGAATTACGTGGGCGTCATGAATATCGTCCTCTCTTTAGGATCCCTTTTAGGGTGCGTTCACCCCAAAGTGTGCGAAACTTCATGGGTCCTAAATCGTGGCGTTGGTATGGTGAATGCTGGAAGGATGCCTGAAGGCTCTTGCAGATCGTTAGAGCCATTGTGAAGTGGTCATTGCGCCCACGTTTGCCAACCTAACCAGTTATCGGCTCTCTCTTTAGAGTCTCGCTTGGTAATATATACTTGTCGGTAGCTGGGCAACATATTCGTTTGAATATTTGGACAAAGAACAACCTAACTCGAGACACGTACTTTGGCCCTGGTTTTCAAGTCAATTTTACACTATTGGATACGGTACCTCCGTACACGTGTTCCAGTATTACGTGTTTCAGAGGAACTTGAGCGTTTTCATAGTCAAGAAATTTTCATGTGACAGGTACAAAAAACCGGAAACGTACGTGGTATAGAATTAAAGGCATACATGAT
>JARPRG010000289.1:2156708-2223079 GCA_031001745.1 Hartigia nigra
GGCGTCGGCGTCGGCGTCGGCGTCGTATGTTCTTCTTGCTGAATGAGCCGAAAGAGGATGCGTGAAATTGACGCCATTTACATTTTATCGTATAGATAATATGGCGACCGAATATACATTTAAACGAAGTACTACCAAGCAGAAAATACTTAAGCCGCTTTGTGATTTCTATAAAAGAATTTTTCAGTATTTGAAATCAGCATACAGTATTATAAATGCCTTCCTCATCCTCGGTGCTACCGGAAACGTCGGAAAATTCTGAACGGGTTGACAACTTTACGTAACCTCTATCCATTTCTCTGATAGAAGATCTTTTGTTAGGGGGAGGTGGCTTTTCTTCGTGTGAACTTTGCAAACGGCTGCTAGTGGGTTCACAAATTTCTGCGTAAATGTCCTCTGTCCTGGGTGGTGGAATTGGTGGTAATGGCGTCAGACTATCCCTGACCTTAGAGTACGGAGGATCAAGATCAGTTTGTGGTTGAATCTCAAGAACACTGGTAGATACAGATCTCTGAACTTGCTGTCTCGATGATGATATTGCTGGAACAAGAGAGTTCGCGTTTGACTCTAGACTCGCGTATCTTTCCGGTGTCCTCATGCCGAGTTCCGGTCTGATAGCAAATGTGAAAGACGCTGATTTCTTGGCCGGGTTCCTGCTTCTTCCGCCCTGTGCTATCCTCGAGATCCGGTCGAGGAAACCGTTCCCTGCATTGTTGGCGTTTCGCGTGTGGCTACGATCCCGGATTGTTGTTTTTTTTATATGCTCCAGTCCTTCCTTCAGACTTTGAAGAATGGGTTTCGCTTCCGGTTTCGTTTTGATCTCCTTGAGATGGAGTTCCTTTAGTTGGGAACTGGTTGACGTTGGCTTTGGTGGGGCTACTCTGGGTTCGGTTGCTCTCTGGTCCAAAGCTCTTCTGTAACACAAAGCACAGTACCACTTGCCACGTTGAGATCAGATATAATAAAATATCTATTAGAACATGACGAATTAAAAGGAATTGACGATTTTTAATTAATAATTTATTATCTTGAACCTATGTACCTGCATGCTGATAATAATCGTTGCATCTTAGGCGACGCCAGCAATCTAGCTTCAGATGGACATCCTAGTCTTGCTCTTTTTACCCTAGGAGCAGTTGGTCCGGTTGCTACCAGTTCTAGAAGTTCAGGAATCGTTGACCCTGGTAAAGGTCGTTCAGGGACCAGTGGTACAGCGCAACCTAATACAATGGGTCCTCTGGTTGCACCTTCCAATTGCATCAGACCACTATAGTCTCTTGGTAGTGGTACAGGTAATGGTCCAGCAACAAGTCGAACCTGTTAATAATATTCAGAAAGCACATTTTCAGCTTTTATATAATGATCTGTAAACTTGCCTGTGCATTCGATAATCATTAAATTAATCACTATGAGATACTTGATCGTGATAGATTTATTATAAACAGGTTATTTTACCCTAAGGGGAAGATCTCTTCTAGCGAGTTGATGCACTCTGTAGAGTACTGCGTCACTTCCTGTATCAAGACTTCCGCTCTGGCAGGTCGCGTAGAATTCACCTCGTGCCGAAAGCGGAGCAAAAAGTTCATGACCATGAGAATCGAGACACTGTGCATACTGATCTCTCTCGGATGACCTGGAGCTTTTACCCTCGGGCATGCTCCCGATAACGCCAGATACACCAGTAGATACCGGGGATCTTCTGGTATCTTGAAAGACTGCAGCAAGCCGTAGTACCTCACCAGCCTTGACCGTAGTCTTCGTATAATGTGCGCGTAGATTTCCATTTTCTGTTGTAAAAAATAACAAACACTTGTGTTTTCTCCTACGCCAAAAAACCATCAGGAAACTAACGCGTCAAACTTTAAAATTAAAGATGAAACTGAAATATTCGAGGTTACGCGCCATAAGCTTATATTATCTGTCGAAGAAATATATTTCGTGAAATAATATTGAGGGATTCGGAACACGATGACGTAGCTTAAAAATGCTGTTGTAATATGGATACATAGATGGCGAACCTTCTGCACGTGCAGAAAACGTAGAAGTCGCATATACAAGCCACGAATGCACTGGTGTAATGGTATAACGTTATATCGTAAGAACCCCATGGCTTTCACCGGACCGCGTGCCTATTACGTTACGTGCATAACTCGCCTACGTTTAAACGCACGAACGACACTCTACTCTGGGTTACATTAACAAACACATTGACATTCGTGTCACGGCCAGTCGCTGCACCCAAGAAAATAATCTCCCTTACGGCCTCTATCTATGTACATTGTTGCGTCTATGGCTATAAGCATATATTATAGTTATGTGTATACTTATACTATAGCATGTCTGTCGCATCTACGTCGGCATTTCTTTATCGTTCTTAACGGTCGTTCACGTCATCGTCCTTGTACACTTCGTCATCGTCATCACTGCAATCTGCCCGTCGTTCTGTATTCGTTGCGAAGCTTCGGAAACACTGTGACGAATAGTCGTGCCATTTGTATGGCGAATTTTCGCACGTGCGTCGCGAACAATAATTCAGCCCTAAGGACTTGTTATCGAGAGAAGTTAAGTATCGAGAGAACAGGCTTTGGTTAGTCAATTCTTTTGCTTTAATGACTATTTATATTGATACTTTTTTTTGTTATTTAATTACTTAAGAGGACATCAGATATTAAGACGGTACAAAGATTATAGTACAATGTAGGAAAATATTTGGTGCAAAGTGTGTCTAGTTTAGTGCTTAACGTTTGATTTTACGAGGCTGATTTGCAAAAGCTGTGACACCTATACAGTCTGTGCTCCGTGCCATAAATTCTGTCGGCAAATGCTAAAACTCCTCGTCTGCAGAAAGCCGTTGAAAAGTCTGAATACCGAGGAGCGTTCGCGTTAATTGCCATTTGCGCGAATCGTGTTTTACCGTGCGTCACGATGCGTGCTGTGCAGCAGTTCTCTCTCCCTGATGATGACGGTCTACTTCGGCCGTTACACCGTTCTACCTTCCCGTGGGAAAACTTGGACTCTGATAGAGAAGTTTCACGTGGAAACGGTATACCCTGACGTATCTGCGGGTGCGCCCTAATGCGCATCCCGTTTTGCAAAAATTACATAAGTCTCTTAGGATCTTCCTGTCCCGGATATCAAATATACTCGAAACGTTTTTTTTTTTTTGCAAAAAATTTTTATTTCCCACGCGATCATCAAAACTTACCCATTTTCGAGTGAGTCAGTGTATAAGCACGTAATGGTTTTGCCAGGAGAAACGCAGGCACACCAGCTCTGACCAAAGCACCTATTCTTCTGTAGACTCTGGCGCTTCCTGTACCGCTATTACTGGACACCACGGAGAACCAACCTGAAAATTGATTAAAATAGGTAATTATGGGAAACGAATTAACGTTTTCACTAATTATTTCGAAACTTGTGTTTTCCTTTTCTTAGGAAGAATCAGAGGTGCCTTCCTTCTCGTATATATGTATCTATGTCAGAGAAGGTGCACTGTCATTTAGTGGTTAGTCTAGTAAGGCTGTTTGTTAACGTCCGGACTCCGGTACCACGAAGGACGTGACAAACGTTACCGTTACCACGTGGAGTGGAACGTGCTCCAATTCAGGTACTTTCCAATTAAAGAAAATCCATGATTGGTATAACGTGCTTCATTTCGTGATCATTAACTACGTCCACGGATGCTAATAATTGACCAGAGTTGACCATTTTAGGAAGTCAATGCTACGTGGTTCGGTACTAACCATGTCTACCCAATAGTTTACATAAAATTCATTAAATATAATAACATTCGTATACATATAAATATACCGAATATTCTGTCCTATAATTCATCGATCGTTTCACATAAAATAATTCGTTGAATTTTACATGTATGAAATATATCCAGATGATTCCTTCTATACATAAATATTATTATGGTTACAGGAAACGTATATGTCAAAATAAAAAAAAGACCCACTTACGGTTCAACACATATAGTTATATGTACCGAAAATGTTGGATTACTTAATTGTAAGTTACCGATCGTAAAGGGGTTTTTGAGTGGTGGTACCGGTCGCGGCAATACGTTAAATTAATAATTTATAACCGATCCAAGAAGCACAGGGCCTTTACGTACGCAGATAATCGCCGGATAATTTACAGTCGAATGTAAACATCCGTTTCTTGTCGTCGCTATTTACAAGGCGAGGCGTATAACTTGCCAGAGCGATTAGCAAGCCGCTCGCAGTTTACACGGTATCTCCGCCATCTTGGATTGATTTACAACGAGGACTAACGCGCGCTCTCGATGATACTTTTATTGGGCGATGAGAAATTTATTGGGAATCTAGTGGCGTACAAGGCATCACAATGTAATCTTATACTGTAGGACCGCCCAAGGGAATCTCCATAGGGGGTAGATTCTACGAGATCCACATAGGTAAAATCGATTTCTCGCCGGTTTCCATTTTCCCACTATTATTTTTTCTTCCATATGTTACGTCACTTATTTTATTTCCATTGCTCTATCACAATTGTTTTTCTTGTAAATTCTTGAAAGTTGTAATTTAAGTACTTTGTTATATACGTATGTTATATCTATTGCGTTAAGTTTCCTGTAATAATTCTCATGGTTAATAGTCTCTGCAACGCGTTCTTAATTAAGACATTCTACCGGTAAATATAACGAAAGAGTCAAGATAAAAAAATATTATAGAACTGGCACGCCACTTAACCTTATTGCCTGGCGATAATTGTCCGTGATGCTTGAGATACGTTGCCGAATACCTAATAGTACTTATTACGTATTACCCACTAAATCGATAATACAGGTACTAGCCAATAATGCGTACAATCGGTACAGAATTATTTCGGTCGAAATTAGTGTTGCAGATGAAAGAAGGAAAAAGAAAAAAAGAAATGAGGATACTAAAGTCGTTTATGTAATTCTCAAAGTATACCCTTGGCAGCACGTTAAGAGATCACGGTAAAAAGTTGTTGGCGAGAAAGGACGTAAAAAAAAAGGAAAGGAAAGGGAAGAGCCAGGACCAACAAAAAAAAAGGATGATGGCAATTCTCACACATAATTCTCTTCAGAGAATTTTCTGATGTCCTCCGACAAACCCGTTACGAAGTTCGCATTAAAATGCCTACGGATTATAGGTAGTTTATATTTTTCCATTTGTTTTTTTCTCCAAGAATTGCATCTTTTCCATCGTTTACTTTATCAGCTTGTTAATACGTAGAATGACGATGCCATTTCCCATACAACTAGTTTCCCTTGTTATCTTTTTTACCTTTTTATTATACATTATTGAACCACCTGCGGTTCATGTCGTGATCTTAGAGTTACACGTGGATAAAAGATATTGATCCTTTCTCGAGTCATCGATCGCTCATCCACGATCCGCTGTACATTAACCGGTAAAGATCGTCAGTGTATGCAGACGATTTTGATGAAGGACGACAGGGAAATATTTAGACACGTGATTGTTTCATTGCTCAGCAAGAGACAAAGGTTCACCGTTCGCTAACGCGCAGTCGGTGAGGTGGATTCTATATACTAAAAATCAATAGATCAAATCCATTACTCAATCGCAGTATTATTTTCATTGTCAAGACAACACGAAAGGTGCGTATATACGCCTGTTACGAAATTCAATGATGGATCATTCGTAGGTGGTAAAAAGAATAGACGTGGATCTAGCCAATCGACGACCATTAATATACCTATATATATATATATATATATATATATATACAAACAATCAAACCTACACAATGCCAGGAATCTAGGTTATTAAGAACCAGCTTGTTCAGGCTGCTGCAATTATCTTGCCAATAGCTTGAGAACAAGGCGTGTTCACAATTGGCGACTCTATCATTAGCCTCTTGTCAATAACAGCGACAATATCCATCCGCAGTCTGATTTCGACGACAGAACAAAATAATCATCGATGAATAAAATTACGTTATTTATTTAATAGCTGGTATTCACGTCGCTGTTAAACGAATACATCGTTGAAAATGCTCAAGCCGGATCCACAACAATAGCCAAGTCATTCTTTAACACCTTTCAAAAGAATTTGTCGATTGATTTCACTAACTGTCAGATGGTTAAAAGTGTCAGGGTTGCGATAGCTGATGGTAAATATTCGTAGGCTTATGCGATTGCTCAAGATCATCTTAAAGAAAGTATAAGTCTAATCATCATAACTGATCTTGCTGTGAATAGAGGATGATACTTTTGCGGTAGAATAATTATTATCGAAAAGGACAGTTACGACTTTTCTTACTGTAATGGCGGTGAGTATATACGAGGATCTTGTAAGATCATCTAATTAAGAGCGATCCTTAGATGGGTGATTAATGTCAGAAGACTCGACTATTATTTCCACGTAAATAGCGTAATAAGATCGCGCAGTAATTCACCTTCGACTTTACGTACAGGTAAGTCAGTACTTATCTGACTGTAGAGGATATGTATTTCTAAGTATTGCCAGGATAAATAAAGGATACAATAATTCATATTATTCCGTTATAAGCAAGATCCTCGTCTCTGATAGTCCTAGGAGATAATAGGACTTTTGTACGAGGGCCCAAGCCGATTTAATTGTACTCGATCAGGCAGGTGGAAGGCAAACATCCCTTAAATAAAAATAGTAACCATCCAAGTTACATTGTTATTTATGAGGAACGGATCCGAGTCGTGAGATACTTCAGACACTTCATGGTTCAGTTCAACCCGTTACTCAACTATGGAAAAATGAACCCAACTCCAGGATCAGAATCGGGATCGGGACTGGGATATGATCTTGATAAGAACACCGCGTATATTTTATGATATACATTAATGCATTAGCATGGGGTTTATGCTGTTACAGTTAACAGTACTGTTCGTCATTAATATTCGATTAACTCGGATTTCTATGTATCCAAGATCACGACTGGACCAGAGTTCGTGATCTGGAAAATATTATGAAAAAAAAAGAAAAAAATTATTTCAATCGTCATGAAGTCTTGAGACCCAACCATTGTTTATTATACAGATTTTTTGGAATTATAGCATTAAATTTATTTGCATTCTTTACCGCTTTCTCCCATGCAGATGCTTATCTCTGTTGTCGGATCTCACGAGAGTCATAAGTACCGATCAGAATGAACAAGCTATTGGAGAACTTCGAAAAGAGATTTGGCACGATATCATTTTGAGAAGTGTACAAGGAATTCCTTTGAGCTCTTATGTTATTCGTTTTTCTTGTTTGGGCTATTGCGCAAGACGGTCCAGTTATGCTAAAATCGTTCGCCGGTAGAAAATACCGGTAATCATTAGCTCAGTCCACTACCAAATACCTCGGTCCAGATCATACGGATCATTCTCGTCATCGCAGGGGTCAGAGCAACTTGGCAGTAAGAGTGAATTCCTCAGTTCGCTTTCACGTTATGCAATAACTTACTATACATCTCGTTATTATGTGTAAGCGTGTAAGTACCATAGGCAGCATTCACCTTCGTATAGTGATTCAATTCTAAACCATGGAAACAGTTATAAGAAGTAACGGGTGTTGAAAAAGCTTTTTTAAAAATAATCCTAATAAGTTTTTATTCAAGAGTTAACCGTATTACGTATATTTAATTAAAACAATCAATAATGATAAATTATTGGGAATTCAGTATATAAATAGAATTCTGAAATGAGAACCTTTGGCGTTTAAGGGTGAATTCTTAATAAATAATCGACACACTCTCCTGACCTTTCTTCCACTTCACAAGGTCTTATTCTTGTTGGAATTCTTCCTATATAAATACTACGTGTCATCTTGAGAAGGCAATAGTTCCAATCCCCGACCAGCATCGAGTATAGCGTTGCGTAAGGCAGCCCATTTTCATTACGGCTCTCCTGCCTCCCGTCTGTCCGGAAAGTCTCGAAACCTTAACACTCTCATGCCACCGTACCAATTTTATATGCAAAATCCGTGCAAAAAGTGAGAAGCGCAATAAATAATGATCGCCTGCAAATTATACAGCAGCGTCTCTCATTTTTATTTGATCCCGCGTATCCACCTCGGGCCATATATCCTTATATACACGCGCGAATAGCAAACCACGCCTTTAAGGAAGGGTAGGCCGCCGCGATTCCTGTTGCAAATTGATTTTGAGAGACAGACAGTTCGTTAACGATATCAAAGAACGCAAATGATCGAAATTAATGTTTGATTCGCTAAAAATTTACAATGTTTATCCTATTTGATTTTTCATTGTCATATTCGCTGATCTAATATAGAAACGAAATAGGATTTTTTCTTCTCCTACGTACAAGGACAACTGTCTGGCACAATCGTAATTTTTTATGTGTTATTTGTTACGCGTCTATCCTTTTCAGAAAATAAGTTTAATATACGTTCAGCATGACCCATCAGTTCCGCTGAAATATTTAAAACTGTTGTCCGAATTATGCTGGATACCTCATTTCTTTTTCATTACTTGAATCTCGCACAGGAAGATCAGAAACGGCGACACGGTTCGTCGATCCTGAAACGTCGTGACAAAGTAATTTTTTGTTCACGACTGATGTTGACTTATTCTCATGAGACCAAAGAACGGGACCGTTTCTTCCGTGTAACGACAAGTGACGTCGTTGACAATGAAAATAGGCGTGACGATGAAGTTTCACCTTAGATACCGTAAGGAAGTGAATGACAAGAAATCGCACAATTTCTTCTTCTTCTTCTTCTTCAAAAAAAAAAGTATGCACTCCATAATAAATATTTGTATCAGCCATATTTTAATACTCGGAAACGCAATGATATATGCGTACCTCCTCGTAAAGCAACGAACACTGAAATCATATAAATTCCGAAAATTCCATGAAAACGCAAATTTAAATGATCCATAAAACAACAAAGAATTCAGTGGCATAAAATTGAGTATAGGATTCCCGCATATTCAAGTAAGTATTGAGGTATGCAAGTAAGCAGGCAGACGGAATAAAAGCAAGCAAGCAAATTGAAACGAACGACCCGTGGAAATGGCGCACGTAATGCTCCGTTTAAAAGGGAAACGAGAAGAGTTTCAGCGACTTCAGCAAAATTCCATAGCCAAAGAGAAATACGCATGACAGGTACGGCATTATGTAAATGGACAGGTGCAATCTGGAAGGAATCATCGTTAAACGAGAATCCTTGACGAACGTAACAATAAAGAGGTTCTTATGACACAAAGGTGCGCCATAGAATATACATAAAGAATCTATATTAAACATGACTGGTCCTCGAGTGAAGAAGCCCTTGTGACTAAAGTAACGTGGGTGTTTCACTCTGCGTGATACGATCCGCGCGCGTGATTGCATAACGCACGAGTGCGCTACGCGTATGACGTAATTACATTCGCGTGCATGAATTTCCAGATACAAGAAGCTTCCTAGTTAACCTATCAACCCCGTGAGTCAGGGGGTGAGGCTGACGAAGTGCTCGAAGAAAGAAGGGGGTAGGGATGAGAATGAGAGAATGTAAGAATAATAAAGAGGCGTGCGTAACGAGATGCATTTGCAAGACATTGTCGAGTCCCCTCGGTAGTGCACGGTGTGGGCGTACCATAATATGTTGTCTGATGACGTCTGAGGTACACGGAAGATGAAGCTACTCCGAGTATACATATAGTAACGGTAGCAAGTAATGCCTGCCAGACTACTAATCATAGCACAGTATACGCTCCAATAAGTTAAGTACCAATAAGTTAAGAAATCCCGTGTTGAATAGTTCAAATATTCCTGCTTCGTCGTCCCTCGTTAAACCTGCGTCAGATTGCCTCCCCAAATCCGCTACCAGGTCTCGAAGAAAACTTTTCGTTTAACTGACACGGAAGGAGCAACAAGAAAGAGCTTTAAGCAGCTAATGGGGACTTAACTTATCGGAACGGGTCCGGTACCAACTGGTTAACTTTCTGAAGCATGTACTGTATATCTCACGTGTAAATATAACTTAGAAGTTACTAGCTACAAAGGTGCACAAGATGTTTAACATAAGGAATTTTCGTCTTGGTCACCTTGGCATTCTGGTCTGGATACCAATGAAAAGAACTATGGGTAGTGAGCATTGATCACGATTCCAAGAAGATTCACATGTGTATGAACGAGTATACGTCTGAATCTGATCTTCGACCCATTGCATTAACTCCTGCATTCCCCATGCAAATAGTAGACTTACTTACCCGAGCATTACTTGTATCAAGAAATCCTCTGGTGACTTTTGTGTAGTCAATTTTTACCAAATATTCTCTTCGTACGTCTCCGGCATATTTTTATACGACGAAAGATCAAAGACACGAACATTAAGTTCTCTTAACAAGAATTTCTTGCTTGTATCTTCAAGTTCATTTAATGTTATATATACAGCATAGATAATGGTTAATAATTAATACGTCATTACATACTCATAGTCGTAGGTATTGTAATGCTGCGGTATAAGAGTGTGCGTCAGCGGGACACTGATTTTTATCCAGCCGACACACAAATAAGCCGAATACTTTCTCCTTTCCAACCTGAAGAGTTTGCGACCTTGTCCGTAGTACAGCCTCCTGGTCTCCTGCTACGCCACTTTCAATTTCTTCCGGGTAAACTAATATTACCCGTAACCTTTCGTCTTACGTGTACCGTGCTTTACTACTGTAACACCTATAACGGAGTTTCGAACGTCGATCGTTCGAATTCGCGCGATGAAGCGTGTCGACCGTGAAAGTTGCGAATCCATTGATTGCTCTTGTGCTGAACGGTAAAAATTGAGATGAAAGTTAAAGCTGATTGAAACGACGCTGTTGTTCTTGGTAGATCGTATATTCCTCTAGTGAAATGCACGAGTGATTTTAATACCATAATAGATACCTGTGAGAGTGCTGAAGGTATATCTATATTGAACGCTGGTACCACGTGGTTCATATAATAATGGTAACCCACGTGAGTATGCGAGACTAATCGATTACCAGATGGATAGAAAAGTGAGGCGAAGTGCATAGATTTTTTTTTAATTACATTCGCAACGTCAAAGTTCACCTGATAGGACGCTTTGGATACGAAGCCTATGAACGACATTGTTCGTGCGTAACTTGCTGACACTTCGTTCGCTTTCTAAGGAATTCGCCTGCAGCAGTGACAATCTGCGCAGTAACGCGACTGTATCTACGTACAGTATTTCAGGATCCAGAATCCTCGTGACCAGTCTAGTCAAGAGGTAGAGAATTGTACTGGTTGTTTGCTAGGATGATATCAACTTGGATGACCTTGCGATGATCCTGCCACACTGTACTAGAGGATCCTGGATGGTTATTCCGGATAAAAAGGATCCTGATGCAACGACTGACTCGTAATATTTCTTTGAGAATGAGCAACCGAATGATCTAGGATCTGGAATAAGTTGTTTGATCTTATACAATAGATACAAGGTCCTGCACGTGGAATTTTGTTCAATTCATATGATGGACTTCCACAGGACTTTCATGGGTTGAATGATAATTTTTATTTGTCTTTAATGACCAGTTATGGCTGGCTGTACCTTGTCACTCGAAGGCATTTATGTACTCCTGATATGTGGCACCTTTTGCTCAACAGGGTTACAGGGTAGCGACAAGCTTCAAGTAGAGAGATAATAGTCGATCGCCTCGAGCCAACCGGTAATAGTATGATAGGACAGGGTATCCCACCTATGAGAAATCAGAAACTCGTAACGAATTGTAGCCTGTAATTAACATAACGCACAACGAGAGCTACAACCTCAATTACGTTGAACCATCGAGATATCTACCTTCCTGTTATTACCTAACAAACGCTCTCGATACTCTTGAGCCATTGGACCTGGATATTTTTCGTTTGGCCCGAAGGGATCGCACGCTTTCAAACATAGAACTCCACCGATCGGACGAAAAAACATTCTTAATTCGCGAACAGAATAAAGAAATTTCACACCAAGTAATGTCTTTGAAATGGATGGAAGGAATGTGCGCGGCGTTCATGGGATTTGTGGCGAATCAAAATTCCTTGATAATGACACTTCGTACCATTTTTATCAATGATTCTTGATAATTTATATACCACTATGGACATGCATATAATATGGGTATATAATCGTAAAAGGAATGACCTCCTAGGCAGATGGGTTAAACAGTATGGTTAACCTTTACGAAGATTTCAGGCTGTAGTCCGCGCATCGAGGCGTCTTGCGGAATGGCCTAACATTACTTTGCATGGTCATAATACTGGAAGTATACGGCAAGAGCAAAACCGGAAACGATTAGTCAGATTACGTGATCAGAGCACCGTTGGTCTCAGCACAGCCCGTAAGTAAGTGTGCTACGTGCTACCGGTAGATAGGTAGCTGGCCAGTTCTGACGTTAGTGGAGTTAAGGTTTTGATTGCGTTAAGCCAGTATTACACGGATTCTCACAAGCATGCCTATACCACTGGCTCCGATACCATAGATCTCTAGAGAGAAACCGTGATGAGTGGGTTCCAGAAGACGATCTTCCAGGAAGCTATAGCTCGGCCATTGCTAATTTCGCCACCACCCCCTTTCAAGGAATTGTAAAGCTAATCGAGGCCTTCAAAGAATTCGCAATTCCGGTCCAGAGGAGCTCAGGATCCAAATAGCAAGACTTTTGGATGACCAGATGGTCATCATCGTTGTTGACTAATTTTGTGGCTTAGACTGGCTCGTGAAAGTTTCTACGTCTGAAATAGCAACGACAACCTATGGGGAGTCAGAAATACTCATGGAGTCCCAGCATCCCGTAGCATAGATTAACATAAACACTCAGCATTATCGTTACACCAAGGCGCTGTTAAACGCGAGATCCTCAACCGTGTGTTTTATGCGCATAACTGTTAAAGTGCACGTCCGTATAGGCTGAGGCAGGAGGCTGCACGTCACGTCGTAACGTGTATTACTGCTATGCTCTGCCTGGATCGCGACTATACAGATACGTCATGTAATCTTGTGATTCTCTAATAAAATATGAAAAATGAATGTTTTTAAAGTTATTTTATCAAAGATATTTATCGGGGCGAGAGTGGGCGATGGTGGCGGGAAGGGGCTATAAAGCTTTCAAGGTATAAAAAAAATGAACATGACCCATGAAATTAAAGGGCGGTAATGGTAAAAGGGATCACTCGGTTCTTACGAGAGACTCGACAGAAATGAATTCCTCAAGCATTGTCCAAGAGAGCAGGACGTTTAATTCCGCAAGAAAGTTCTACAACTTGGACTTCATGGCTGTTAAACAGCGCGCGGCTTAATATCGCTGTGTGTCAAGGTGACTCTTGATTTGTGATCTAGTAAAACGATGGAAAGAAGAAGACAAAGAATAATTTGCATTATGCAAATCGCTGAGATAATACACAGATGTTATCAGAAACGACACTTTCTGTTTATACTTGGCACGTATTCATAGGAAGAAAAATAAGTGGATATAATTTATTTAATGAAATTAATAAATCACCCTGATAATTTTCGT
Organism: Hartigia nigra; assembly: GCA_031001745.1. Taxonomy (NCBI): domain Eukaryota; kingdom Metazoa; phylum Arthropoda; class Insecta; order Hymenoptera; family Cephidae; genus Hartigia; species Hartigia nigra. Next base: position 2,170,191 of record JARPRG010000289.1, read on the forward strand.
TATACATCCATCTTTAGATATTTGTATATAACGAACGCGTTGTTTGAGGCAACACTAAAAACCATTGGAATTCTATTAAAAAAAAAAATTGTATATAAATATGACTAGCGGATTACTAGCAAAAAAAACTACGCGTGGTAGTTTCATCAAGTAGCAGACCTTCGGTGTTTTGCGTGACGGAAAAACCCATAACGACACGTCACGCGTTCTTAAGTCCAGAGACAATGGACACGCGCACGCGTCCCGGAATACCGTAGGTGCGAGGTAATTTCTTGGTAGATTGTTTTAGCGGTCCGTTACCTAGCTTAGTTAGTATCGAGGTAATCGCGCCGGACATTTTCTTAATTAACACAACGGCCAGTGGGTTAACAGTAAATAACACATATTGAAACTCTTGAATATTCATGCGACTAAAAGAAACAGGTCATTATGTATAAGAGTTTCGCTCGTAGTAGAATTTCTGTTTTCACATGAGATCAACCTTGGGACGATCCCGTGGAGCATCTTATATATGCATAATACTGGGCAACGTAAATATCTAGTGAATATCGCTAATAGTCGCCATCCCGAGAAGGCGACGGGTTAAATAACTTTCTTAATTAAATTACTATCCCACATGGTTAGATGTTACAGGTAGATATCCATGCACTAAAGCCGTTTAATTCACTTGGTAAATACAGTTTTCAAAACGGGTCCATATTCCTTCCTAATGCACGAGATACTAGGTTAAGAACGTATAGCAGTAATGGGACAGTCATTAGATAAGAAGATACACTCCCAGTTATATATTGATAATGCAATAAAGATTGAGCATAGAATATAATCAATAAATTCACGAAGCCCCATCGTCCGCCTGGGATGATTTCAATGATCGTCAAGAGCGAGCATCATTGCGACTTGGTACCATGGCTTAGACATAGGCGCGCATAAATATCTATAAATATGGCGCAGGCAGGCCTCCGTAAGATTGCATATTAAATAACTTTCTTAAGCAGCGCGGCTGGCATATCGAGTCAGAGCGTTGATTAAATGCATCCAGTCGACTGCGTACAATAAGAGGTCTTCCTAGGAGCCTCTGTGATGTTCATGGGTGTTCACGGACACAGTTCACTCCGGCGGGCAATGGTGGTCGCTGTAAACCCGATGCTAATTATTCTAGTCCGTGTGAGCAATTTGTCGGCTACGGGAACGTATATTTAATACCGTAGAGCTTCTGGCCCCCTGGGTATTTACATCTGTGGCGAATACGCATCGGAGCTCTGGATGCCATGGGTTGCGGGAGAGATACCATAGGATATTATAGTGCTTGAACCGACTTCTATTACATACCCCCTGAGGTTATGGGGTATCCTATTCGCGGGATCGAAAAAGAGAGTAACGCAATGGTAAGAGATTCCCTCGAATCCGCAATCTCTACGTGAGTACATATTTTTCAAAAATTCTTGAAAATTCCATGCAATTTTTTTCACTCGGTAGAAATCCGATCCAACCAATGTTTACCTGTAGAACGACAGAGACTTTTTCTATGCTCTATATATGCAGTACAGTATGTTTATTTGCTCTTGTGGCAAGTATCTATCGTTTCCATGGTAATACACGTGATAAAACATCCAAGAAGGAGGAATGGCTTCTTGTCGTTACACAATCCAGCCGCACCTTCCATGTTCGACATAATAATTCATTTACCAAACGCTGAATAACTCGATGTTACCATGGCGTGCATATACTCCGTTGATGTGTATACATATCAGCGGTGTACGATAGGCTGAAGAAAAATTGACGCCAGTATACATACCGATAACGTTAGTCGCAATTCGAAACCGGTCGGGCTTTACCATGACGTCGAGATCGGTTTTCGTGGTATAACCGTGCGGAGATAGTAAATGAATGATTTACCAGAAAAGAAATAACTCTCGGTCAAAATAAACGAGAAAAAACGTCAAACCGATACCGATCAAACGATGGAGTATCCGTGATAAATCGATCGCACGTTTGTCTGCGAAAAACAAGATTCACGAAGGAGCAAATAAATTATTTAAAGCATCGTCACTTAAACTCTTGAGAATAAGTGAAGAAGAAGAAAAGAACATTATGATATACGCATTCGAACACGAAGGTTACATTATTTACCGAGCTTCTAACTAGAACGATCTTAAATACACGTAAGATCGACATGATTGAAATCGATTGGAAAGAGAGAGACAAAGGTGGAGGTATACTGAAGATTAAGCCGATTTATTCTACCTAGCATAATAAGAAGGAACGCCATCTCGAGTCCGGTAGTGTATATAAATAAACAAAAAATCCTACTGCCTTCGAGACTTCGATAACTGGAGACTCGAATGCTTCGATACTGCAAGAGCAAGATAGCCTCCATGCTACGACCTTCGCTAGATCGATCGACGTTCTACGACTCGTTGATGCTCGCTACATGCCAGAAATAGCTTGCATTCTAGCAAGCCAAGTCGTAACTGAGAATGATGACACGTTGGGATCGTACGAGCTCATAGCTATAAGCCGTAAAGAGTATAGTAAGGTACATACGTATATGTATGAAAGAGGTTGAGAATATGGCCGATACAGTCTGGACTAAGGGTGTCTTGGTACTTGGAGGCAAAGTGGGCGAAATAGCGATCGAGTAGCTATGGAATAAGGAGATATCGTTAGTCCGTCTCGTCTTAGTAAAGACTTGGGTGGAACTAGAGAGTCTATTCCACGACCCGCCTCAACCTGACTACGACCGATCGTAAACTCGACTCTCGCGCAGCTCGTCGAGAGGTTGAACTTTCGATTTCGCGGTCCGACACTCGCGCCTTCTCCGGCTCGTTTCTCTTTCTATAGATATTCCTTCACCTTAGAACTCTTCTCCCTTTATTCGTATTCTTACTCCTCCTTTAACTCCAAGCTGGCGCGCTCATAAGATTTATGCAAATCTGGACAAGCGCGCCAGAACGCTCTGCTGTGCACGCGGCTTAGGCTTTGTGCCCTCTTGTGCACTTCGCCCGGCTGCGGTCTGAAATACGTACTGCCACGTATTTCTGGCTGTAAATCACAGGGTTATGCATAGGAGGTAGCGCGGGTTCACTTCCGCCCAACAACGCTCAACATTTCAGCATTATTTTCACCCACGAGTGAGCCCGAGAAAGATCCTTCCTTAAATCGCTTTTTTGACTTGGATGTCAAAGCGCTATTATACGCGTACAGACAGCTTCTACTATTATTGGAAACACTTTCGTATGCGTGGGACAAATTTTATTATATATGATTTTCCTTTTTTTTTTTTTCTTATCATTCAAGCAGCAATGCTTAAGCGTCAGAACCTGTATACCGAGTAGGACCGTTTCGTACAGCATTATTACAGTTCCAGAAAATAAATTCAAGAGAATTCTTGGTCTCTTGTGTACCTTCCTACGATGACGGGTTTTAACCGCGCTTTAACAGCGTATCTCAAGAGCCGCTATAAAGATAGGCTTTTTACAAGGAACTCAGGTCCGAGCACATAAAGTTAGCCCCCAGCGCACTTGATAGACAACTCCACGGCTAGGTGTAGTGATAATACGCGCAGCGTGCAAGAAACGGATTGACGCTGGAGGGGATGCTGAAGAAGAACCCGAAGAAAGATCCATTATCGTTTACGAGTAAGCAACTAGGAAACAGGAAAGTTCCTGGCAGACATAACAGACTGCAGGGTCTGTCGCATTTAATATAGCTGAGCATACTAATCCTCTGATTTCCCTATGACCTCAGAGCCATACATGGTAGCAATGAGATTTCGTCACTCTTATCGGATTTGATATTCAATTTCAAAATTGCATCATTATCAAATCAATGTTATCTCAACCTACGCGCTCGATAGCTGCAATGCCTATATAACTTATAATTCACTTCTTTTCATTCACAACTATCATAAGGGTTATGCTAATACGATTTGTATTTTATCTCTAACCATATGTCACTGACCACCTACCACTGAACAGACTGAATAATAGACAGGCGACCTCGCGATCGTTACACTGGGGTACCTCAAAGTATACATACCGATACACGTGTAGGTACTCATGTTATTGTAAAGGTATTCAAGTATACCGACAGTCGGACGGTATTATATTATAATTCACAACACGCTATAGCGGTATTACCTCATGCTTTCCTATAACTATTTATAGAGCGACGGTTGGGCGTACTTTAGTCACTATAGGCGCTTAAGACTCAAGACAATCCTGACTGCAAATCATTCGAATTAGTTAGTTGGAATAATTTTTTTGTTTTTTACCAACGCTTGTCAAATTTGCCTTAGCGCACGCAACTATGCTTCGCTCCCGTTAAAACTGTCGTAAATAAATTCAGTGTCCTTAATCGTTGAGAATTCTAGTGTAAACTGGCGCCACGAGTGGGCGAAACAATTGAATACGTAAATGAGCATGGGAACACATAGCCAGTTTTCGAATGCTCGATTTATTCTCATTAACATTTTTATTAAGTACAACTTCTTTTAAGAGATTTCGCAAGATTTTATCCCCACGTGTGACCCCCTCGAATACCTTACAATAACTATCAATAAGCCATTCTTCATTGTCGAGCCGCTATTACAGCCCACAATCATCTGTTACTTTCATTCTGTGGACTTGACTTAAATCACCCGGTGTGCCTACTGTATCGTCACTGTATGTGTACGCGTGCGTATAGACGTTTGAATTTATGTTTGTAAATTAACATAGTGAAGTGTATTTAGTTCGCAAGTGACTAACAATGTACTACTGCGTTAGAAAAACTAGTCAGCAGCCGCCATTGACGTATTAACTACCATAGATAGAGCAATGGATAGATACTTTCATCTAGCGTGAAGTAATAAAAAAAAAGACATACTGTATATTCAAGGTTAAAAAAAGAAGAAGTTACGAAGGAATAAAATTTCGTCTTACGTTTTTAAACTATTACGAATCGATTCGGTACTCATTTGATCCATCGCCGCCACCACCCTTCGTGATAAAATGATCTCCATTGGATGCTGAGTAACTGTATCTACCTACCAGGAGCAGGGAGGCCCCAGGCGGGACAGTTACAGATGAATGGGGCTAGTCCCCCTGGTCTTGTAAAAACAACAAAGAAAAAAAGATAAGAAGAAAACCTCATACCGTAGAAGGACTATTTATTAACGGTTCATTTTACGACCAATCCGCTGACACACACTTTATGTTATGCAATCAGCTACTATTTCGCCGGCGATCGAATACTCTGATAAGATTGGCCGAGTCGATCGATCATCGCGATCAAGGCGGTATTGTGATCTACCGGTATTACCATTGGAAAATTTGACAATATCGTTTCTATTCGTTTGGACATTGTCGAATCGTCACCGTCATCACAGTATTGCTGAGTTATTCATTACGAACGGTAATTTCAATTTGAAGCTCAATACCCATTATTCCTTTGATGATTCTTTGATGAATTTTTGATCTCTAAGGTTTTAGTATGATTTTTAATTACGTCACAGTCATTTAAATATTCTTATATATTCACTCACCAGGATATCCTTCGGGGATGACTATTTCCGGTCCAACTTTGACGTCATGTCGGTAACGATGCATCAGTAGGGTTGCTGTTACTCTGAGTGATCTTTGTTGTTGTTTATACAGCAGAATAGGTCTTCCTCCAGCACCCTCTACTCTCACTACCCTTGGTAACGAGAACCTGTCCAGGAATTCACGTAGGGGTACAAACCCACCCCCGGAACCGCCAGCTTCGGCAGTGGCTTCACGAGAACTTGGTAAAGAATCATCACCAGTCCCTGTCGCTTCGCCGCTCGACAGGGTCGAGAATTCGCCACTCGATGACATGATGACTTGGGACTCTTCAGGTTCTCAAGGGGGTCTTTATCGATTGGCACAGATCCGTGAACCGGTCGCGAACGATTCACATTCTCGTCGCATGAGCCAACGACTTCCCCAAAACTTGATTTCACTCGAAACCTTTCTTTTTCAACCCTGAAAACACGTTTTACGACGTGACATAATTATCGCTGAGCTTGACTCTGGCTTTCTTTTCACCTGATAAGATTTTCCTTTTCCTTACTCTTTACTCTCAGATAAGTATTTTACACATTGGATAAATCACTGTTTCCGCAGTTATAATAGTCTCAAGGTTCTCTTCCAAAATTTACTATTTAAACATTCCTTGAACCCAGCTTTGAATTACAATGTTTCTTTAAAAATAAAAAAGTTGAATGCTTAAGTAAAATCGTTATTTCATAAAGACGTCGACCTTGAGTGTCGTTGACCGAGACAGAAAAAGATTGTATGGATTGGATACTTTTTTAGTTCTATCAACGGACATTAAAATTCAATAATTGCAATAAATATAATATGTATTAATGTATAATATATTATTTTTCACGTAGCATTTTTTTTTTACAGTTCTATCACCTCGGAGTTTCCTATGCGGAACAACAATGTGACACGTACAGGAAATTCCGTATCGTTTTAAGAAATGCACTAGTATTCAGCAGCACGGATGCAATTCTACTGGGTGACTTGCACCTATAATACCTGGCAGTCACGCCTTTATCGTACGACACGGATGTTGCATGCGAATGACGAGAATTAATATTCCACATATGTAAGTTATGATGCGTGGCATGTGTAGGGGACGCCGCGTATTATCTACGCTCTTAGCCATGAATACTCATGAGAAGAAAATGCATCGAGGAACGAATTTCTTTGCAAGAGCTACCGGTATTCTCACCTTACGCACTTGCATTGGACTGCAACGTTATGCAGTGTTACTTTGAAAAATCATTACAAGCCCTACAAATTTCATGTACGAATATTGGCATAGCAGCCTTGACAAATTTCTATTAATCTTGTAATACGTAACACCCAGAGTGGATCGCAGTTACCGATAGTTCAATGATTTTGAAAATTTTGCAAAATCAACTGTAATACTGATCAACGATTTCTGACCAAGGAATCTTATTTATACTTGATGTTTACGAATTTTACCGTAAATTTTCGATGAAATTCCAATTGCATCATAAAAATATACCGAATATAGAAACCATCTATGAGATATATTTGTCTGTTTATATTTTCTATAGTGTTTTCATAGAGATTAAAAAAGCTTTTCTGTTTATAGCGTAGACCGTGGCAATTCCATTGTTCTTTCAGAGCATTTTAATGGTTTTCAAAATTTTGTATGCAACCCTCGATACTTTCAGTCTGTATTTTGTATTCAGTGTATACGATGTTTCTTTCAATATATGTATACACATACTTGCGCATTAACTTTTTTTTTCTGTATACTTGAGTCATGCGTTAGCTCGGTTACTAAACGTCAAGGTTATCGTCTTCATGGAATTACGATTTCACTCCTGAGAGAAGATCTTTTCAGACTTCTTTCTCATCCTGGTCCATCATAATGGCCTGATGTAAAATTCCCCAGCTATTTGTATTAGCAGTATTCAGCTGTATCAGAGCGTTCAGCATAGTCAGTTTCAGTTTTTTTTTTGTTCATGTCCCAGAGAAAAATAAATGTTAAAAAACTTTGAGGAATAGGATGAGATTTTTCTATTATAACTTCATTTAACCTGCGAGACACGTGTAGTCATGTTTTACATATGTAAATACATAAGTTAAGTATGTACCGGTTAAGGGTTAAATCTCACAAGTCCTTTTCATACTGCCGAGTGGCATACAATTAATCATTGCTTGCTCGAGTAATTTAAAGCTCAAGATCTCACAGTGCCTCGCTTCAATCGCGAATTATAATTTGTTACTATTAATCATTCCTCGAGTCAGCTGATTGGATACTGTGTTGATCCAATGTCCCTAACCATGTTAACATTAACATGACCATCTTTTATAATATTCCTAAAGCTTTTTTTAATTATTAAATTTCTCTCACTCTATATATTGTATATTAAATTTCTCTGTGTCTAAATTTCTGAAGAAAGTTTTTAAAAGCGTAACGTGTAATTGTGACTCGGAGTGAAGGAGTGGTATGAGCCAAGGTATAAAAATATAATAGCGTAGTAGTAGAAATCCATTAGTTTTTTGAGTCTGGTGTAAAGCCGCAGGTGAGCGTGACTAATTTGCGTGACTGTCTTTAAGAAAATCTTACGAGTGACACCGGAGAGTCACGTTCAAAAATCCAATACAGTAATACACTTTCCCCTTCCATGGAACAAGAGTAGAAATTAATTATAACAATGATAAAACCCATTGGCTTATTTGAATTGAATAACAAATTTTCGATTTATCTAACTGTTACATTTCTAATGTAGTATTCGAATTTTTCCGTGTCAGCTCAAATACTTCGATTCATCGAATTCTCAATTAATTGACGTATGGTAATAATTATCGATCAGCGATAGAGACTTACAATTTTTTAATTCCATCCAAGAGTTTCCTGTTTGTTTCCTTTTTTTTTTTCTTTAATTAAAACTTAAAAATCACCAAACAGCATTAACCTTCTTTTTAATCTAATCGCTATATTCGTTGGTGCGTAAAAACCAAGACATTTCACAAATTGAAATCATTCAACTAGACTCCCTTGTTTGATTATAGTCCTCTGTTGTTAACGACACTACAATTTTTCCCACGTGCAATACCACGATCGATCACGATCCTAACGCGATCTTACCGTGGGTCTGGAAAGCGCCACGGAAAACCGAGCGCGACAGGCGTCTCGACGCTCCGAACGAGTTCGTGCGACTGAGCATACAAACTGCAGGGACGCGCGACTACGTCGACCTCTCCCACTTCTTAACTGAAACGAAGTATATTACACATTCTCCATACTTGACATGATCGCTAGATCTTTAACTTTTAATTGCTGTCATTGATCCTTTATCAAAATAAGAAATAATCCGCACGATCTTAAATATCAAATAAAACCAAGTATCCTTTGCATTTTGTACAACCCACTATGTCACTATCGACATAGGAAATCATTAAAAATTTTATCTCTTATTATCTAATCAAGCAGTAAACATTCTTCATTCAATATTCTTCCCTAATTGACGCTCGAATACTTCCAGATTCTACACTTTCGCTGAATCCTCCTTTCTCTTGATTTTATTCGCCATCCACAGCTGATCCTTTCTCTTACCTATGCTCCTCCTTGGATTGGCTTTTCCCACGGAATGGTGCAATCAAACGAAAGGAGTAAAATGGATGGCAAACTAGTTGGTGAGTTCGTCGAAATGCCAGTGCCGCCATTTTTCCTGGTAACACAACCTTGATCGGTAACGATTAGTACAAGGAACTTATAGACAAACCGGTAGAATTCGTCGTCGGCTTACTTGGCACTACTTGGCACGCGCTACGGCAAATCTGTCCAAGCATATTGCTTAAGAGTTTCGCACGGCGATTATTATACATACTGCGGTCTCGTGCACGGAGTAGGGCACTTATGGTCCATGTCTACCATATGTTGGATGCTGCGGCATATGCTGCGCTACTTTCTGCGGATCGTCGCAACCCGCTAGATCTGCATGAGGCTCTCGTCTTGGTATCTATTATTTAGGTGAAAAAAGTGTAAAATCCGTTGGTTCGACCCATTCTGATAACTAATAGAAATTTTACTATCCCTGTTGCATGAAATGTGGCAACAATATATAAATATTCTTAAAACCGTCGTAACGTCTGACTAATTAATTTTATTGTCAAATAGGCAAGTACTATACTTTCACATTCCTCGGATCTAAGCGGCATCCAATAATTAGGCTGGAACGTGAGAATAATATTAATGTCTGTGTTCAGTTTATGTTGCGCGAGTGTCATTGTCTCCGTAATTGTACCTCTTAGAGTGATTATCAACAGGGCGGATGATTACGACGAAGAACCGTGCGCCATTGTACTAGAATCTGGCCGTTTCGTTACCTTGTACCAGGTCAGAGATCATTGCGTCTAGTTTTGGTTTTGCGGTAATCACTCTTGCATTTCTACACTTTCTTGTTTAGCAGGTTCAACTAGTACCGTGAAATAAATATCACCACTAGTTCCACATGATATCTCATTAATTTGCTGAATAAATTCCAAGGCATTTTTATACCTTCAATTTCATTCAATGACGGAACTGTTGATGGGTAATACGACGTACCTGAATATATATATATATATATATATATGGTTTTAAATGACCTGGTATTCTTGGTTCGATTAACATAAATTTTACACTTTAATGATGTGGCTTGTGAATGAGGTCGATTCGTCACTGAGAACGAAACTGGCTCATGCGAAATTTGTACTAAAAAATGTGTATTACAGAAATAAATTTGTTATTACAGTGAATAATTAGACGAATTTTTGTATTATTTGTTGCAACGCTATTAATTTTTTTTGTTCCTAAAGAGACAGTGAAGTCTATTGATTCATATATGAAAGTATCTTCGAGGTTGGCAGGCACTTGGTCCTTCCCATAGGTCATCGGCTTTACTCTTGAGACAGGCTTGTATGCGAACAGTATGGCTTCTGATTAAGTCAAGAATAAGAGGAAGAGGTTAGAAAGAGTCTTCCGCGTGTGAAATACAAGAGTGAAAGAATACAACGTCACGGAAAGTAGTAAAACGGTTCCATCATCATCATCATCATCTTCCGCGTACATGCGTCGTCATTAGACCACTGTATAATCATTAATTATTACAAATGATACAGGTTGTCCTATCGATAGTATTATACATATTACGCGAGGAAATTCCACGTAAGCACGTACCGTTTCAACGTACAGTATATAGGTATACCGTATTAGCCATACGTGCAAAAACAAAAACAAAAATACGTTTTCTTATTTTCCAATTTTGTTCAACAACAGTTACCACCGAAGCAGTAAAACTGTAGATAAATAATAATTGTGTATATTAATTACCTCTAGTAACCCTGTATTCCTACCCAGCCTATACTTACAGCAATATCAGATACTTTTTTTTTCACTAGCAATGCGCGTTGGTCAAACGGCGCGCATTTCAAATGTCTGAAGTCACGCGAAATCTCAAGCTCGAGGTTTCTTTATCCGGAGTATTATAACAGGCGTTAAAAATATTCCTTGACAAAAAGTCAAAGCCACCTCGTGTCTATCGTTCGTACATCGTTGTTGTTCTATAGCTGAAGAACTTAACTCTTTGAACAAGAAAAGTACCCGCAACCCTTACCAACCTGAGAATACTGTTTACCCGCATTCCATAAATTCTCGCATTACTTAAATCCTCGCATCTTCACCTTCACAAGAAAGGTCTACACTCGTGGCTAACTTATACCAACCAGTCTGTTAACTATGAGGATCCAAGAAAGCATTAACGATGGCGGTTTCCCATGGACGCGTCAATCCTTCGTATATAAAAAGTATTAATTTCCATTTGGAATGTACTTACGTCACGCATTAACAAATATATATAGCTATATAGATATCTTACATGTAACAGGGTTAACCAGTGCACAGCAGTGCGGCAGTAACAACAGTGCAAGAGTTAATCCGAGGCCGAGCGAGTGCGCACAAGACACTGGCATACATAAAACATTGCTACCAACGCAGCAGGGCTGACAATGCCGCATCTCATAAAATCTCGTCCCGCGAAACGGCATTTCGCAACGACACAGTAGCGAACCTGCCGGCAATTTCGCTTTCGTTTGCAATATAACACCGGCAACGTGCGTTGTGTGTTTCGGCCGCGCGAAGTTGAGAATGGAGACAATCCACACATGCACAGGGCACATATTTATCACGTGAGTACATATAACATTGCCTGGAAAGTTACGAGTAACTCGTTGTAACGTGCCAAAGCCTACACGCACAGTGTAATTTTTGAAGGGGCACCTTATACCCAGGTAATATATATATATATATAATGTTATAATATAATATACTTTATGCTACGTATAGCATGTAGAGTGCGCTTGAACTCTGCCGCCTCTCTTGTGCTTCCTTTTTTTTGTTATTTTGATTATCCCTTTCTCCTCTTTTCTCTTGCGTGATTGAGATCCGAACTCGCGACCTCGTACCCACTTAACCCGCAGGGATGCGAATATGAGAGAATACGCTCATGAAGTGGGTGTGCACGTCAGGCATGAAGTGGAAGATCTATCGTACATGAAGCTCGATCGATCTTCGTAAAGTTTCTTAGCAAATATCTTGACTCCGTATGTATAACGTGTGCGAACAAGAGACTGGAGACGTATGAGATGCTTTTTCATCTGCGAATATTTATCAGAGTTATGTCATCTGCTCGAGACGTATTTATGAATAATAAAAATCTATTTGCTTATCTTATACAAGACAGGAATAAACCTATTTATAAGTGACACAGGTATATCCGTCGATTTTGTCGTTTTACAAGATGCTGCGGATTGGCTCGATCCATGTTATAGAACTTGTCGACATTACGAATATAAATACGAATGTCGAATATACTTTTTACTCGGAGTACTAATATGGAAGTGTAATTTACCGTCTCGTGTATTTTTCTTTTTTGATCCACTATGCCTTCAATCTTTTTTTCCTCTTGATTCTTTTTTGCCGTATATACAAACCACCATGGAAATATTAGTCGACGTTAAAATAAGAGCGTCACCTTGTTCCTCTTACGTACGTTCATAAATATTAAACTCTCAATTTCGCTGGAACGTGTTCATGCGATCTTGGGTTCAACGTTGTTGAGCAACCGATGATGCATCGAGTACAGATCTCCCATGCATCTGACCATGCATGTCCATATCTGTCCAGTATCACGTACACTTTGTTCGTTCTTAATCGTTTATCATTTTAAAATGCCACTTTATTTCGATCGAAAGTCTCATGTTAATAATTTCGTAAGAATATACAAAAGAAAGATTTCATCTCAACGCAAGCTATCCAACTTTTATACAATATTTAAACCATAATAAACTTTCATTTGACTCTTATACTATTGCCGTTATCGTAATGCCAATTTATATCGACGATGCTGCACTCTATGTCATGTCTATGCTACTACGTTGTCACGTCATCCATCGACAATTACATGCTCGCTGACACCCTTGTAATAGAATGTCTATGTTCCGCGTGCCCGACGTGTCTCGTAACCAGAAGACCGTGCAATCAGTTTCTGATCGGCGGGATATGCACGCACGTATGACTGCACGCGTAGAACGTATGAACGGGAGCGTGAGTATGTGCGGACATACCGAATTATGCGTATCCGTGTCAGGAGAGTCGTTAACTCGTAGTAATTCCGTGTGTTGCGAGACAAGAGGTAAAAGTTTTGATGGAATTTTAAAGTTATTAAGACAGCAATGAAATTACTGTTATTTTATACGAAAACAATAGGCGGTTCGATCGATTCGATAATATTGATTAAGCTTATAGGGATATCATATAGATTACAAAGAAGTTATTAAGGGACGTTTAATGTTATCAGAAAAACTGATACAAAGAATTGGCAAGATTTGTATTTAGCATTTTCTGAATTTACTGTTAGGCTTGCGTGTTGGGTTATTAATAAGGATTATTATTATTATAAACCAATCGTATGGAATCGGTTGGGCTCTTCCGCGTGCATGAACATTTGACACACACGTTACTTCTAGTTATCCTTAGCCCGCACGTCGGGGATGCCTCGTTACTATAATACCTTACTAATTATCTCTTCTATTAACCCCTGTGACACGTGAAACACTGAACGATGCACTTAGAGGATTCCGTGTGAATTTTTATGGTATAACCTATCACGGATAAGGATAGTGGTAAGTATGAGAGAGAGAAAAAAAATCATAAGAAAATATCACATGATTATCAATATGAGGAAACCGAATGTACTTTTAAAATTTTATTTCGCGCCATTACGTTGAGTCTTAACGTAGCATGAAATTACATATCTGCCCATCCTCTGTGCGCGTGAAACTTTCGGAATGTGTCGCTGTACGTAAAATTGGGTATTTCCCGTTACGTTATGATTTAAAATAAATGGATGCCAAAATACGTAACTCAATTTTAAAGACTCAGCATCCTCAGTTCGCAAAAGTACTTGGCACGATGAAATACTGACTATAGTTCTCAAACGTCGTTACGGCAGTCAGTGACGTAATAATGGCTTATGACAGTAAGCCTAGATTACTATTACAGATACCAAAGCAAAAAGCCGTCGAGTTACAATATACGTAGCTACGTTTATCTACATATTTTGTTACGCAGAGATAGAAACTCTTGAGCGAAGCAATGCTGGGTTCTTTGAACTCGTTGCTGTCTCCGATATAGGGTAGGTAAAAGAAAAAAAAAAAAAAATAGAAAAAAAAGGATAATCGCTTTAAAGGGTAACGTCCTTAGCGAGTTATCCTCGTGCTTTTCATTAATTACAATCACTCGAGACAAGGGCGAAAGATCTAAGGATAATTAACGTTAATTTTATCCCATTGTTCCAAAGTCAATTTTTTATTGTTTTCTTAACATTTTTTTTTAATTTATAAAAATTACGTTTCAGCATATTTATTGTCTTCGTATAATGGAGTATATGACGCGTACGAATGAAATGAATTATAAGCGCTTCTAACAGTCGATATTAATGGTATTTAGTATATAGCCTTAACGTTAGTTTAATTGGAATAAAATTTCACCTTATAATCTAACTTAATCTAGTCTAACTCTCTCCGACTTAACGTCCGCCATTATTATAATCTTTAACTTTACGTAGCGAGATCGTACGTTTTACCGCGTCGTAAGCATCGTTATAACCTCACTTCCGGATTTTCTTTCCAAATCAATTCAAAACGTGCTGCGGAAAACCATATTAACATACATTAATGGTAGCGTATAGAATGTATAGAGGAAATGACCAGGAGGTTATGAATTTCACTTAATACAACATCAACCCATTTCAAATCATTAAAATCATTCCGCCAGGAAATCTCAGCCAGTAAAGTCCCGAGTTATATACGTTTGATCAACAGGATGATTATCACAGTTTAACGACGAACAGTTCCATTTTTACTCTCAAATAAATTCTGACACGCGTGAATCGTTCGACCGTTACAAGTGGATATTACACAAAAATAAAACTCTTACGTATCTTTCTCCATACGACCTATGTACTACGTAAAGAAAATCCTATATTGCAATCACAGCGTTTTGCTTTCTCCTGTAGATTTAAGACGACGCGTGTTCCGTTTCCCCAAGACGCTAAACTTCCTCTGCAAGAACCTTTGGACATCCTGATTATGTCGACAGACCGTAAACAATTGAATTCGTCGCGCCGTGTTCTTTATAAAGACATTCAAAAGGATCATTTAATCAGAAAAGTACTTACATAATATATATATATATATATATATATATATATATATATATATATATACATGCAGAAACAAACAGTTCACCATTGATTCAATGATCGCACAAATTTCAGTTTTTCGTAAGAATCAATTTAGACGCATTTAAAAAGATTCAATGGACAAAGAATGAAGATGCCAATTTAGCGTGTCGTGATTGGCTGTATACACAGATTGTCTATCGAATATCGGATGCTGCATGGATCTATCTTCTCTCTATGGATACTACTATAATATGTATACGTATAGGGGAATTTAGTAAATGTTCTAAGCTTGACAGGTGTGAGTATTTCTCGTGTTAGAAGCTGGGCGAGGCTTTTAATCCTCAACGACGAGGCTTAAATCAATCACGGTAATTAACGCGCTCTTTGTACCGCTAGAATAGAGACTATTAGAACGTTTGTGCTGCTAGCGTCGCTGTAAGACAACAGTATATACAGTGTAACTATATTTATTATAATTCACAATTAATTTCCTGCGTCGTTGCATTTTTAAATTCCTGTATTCATATATAGCAACTGTTTCGCATTGAATAAAAATTTTGTTTTAACGTTTAACGTTATTGTCCAAAGTCTTGTTGAAATTCGAATAGACTGTTTTCGAGAGAGAATAACGGGGATGAAAAATTAGAGTATACTTTCTGCCAGTGATTTTGTTTTGTTAGCTACAATCTAAGATATTGACACTTTCTAAGAAACAAAAAGTCATATTTCGTCCAATGGCACTTTATTGCCTTTTGGCATAACTGTATTCCGCCGTCTATTCTCTGGATGCATGAACCGTAACGGTGCTTGACAAGCCTATCAAATTGCACGCCTATTTGCGATTCTCATTACACGCATCACAATGGTGATGCAGTTGATATCTATCATTACGCACTACGAAAGTTGAACTACGAGGTGAAAGACAGTAGAGATACTTACACGTAATATATAAGTATGCTAAGTCACTTTAAAGGTGCACTCATACGTATATTTAACATTAGATCACTAAACCTAGCATTAATGAACATTAACGTTGACAACAACAAAAGATTATCTATAATGCTTAAATCATGTCTGATGGAATAGTCAACTTTGTTATGGAGGTTAAACATAAATGATTGTTCAAAATCCTTTTTTTGATATTTCCTGAAAGATTAAAAAAACCTTTGAAACTACAGAGAGAAATCTTAGGTATATTAGAGAATGAAAATCCTGAATAGGAATTTTCATGGCTGTATCTAACAAGTTCTAAGGACGCGGTTTAATCGCTGGTTGGAAATGACTTTCCATACCCAGAAAGTAAGTTCTTTATCTATGATTTGGTGACCTTCTCCATATATTCTAGTACAGGTACGTACATGTACATGATCTTGAACGACACTGGTTGTTTGACTTCGCAAAACAAGTGGTCTAGCCAGTCGAGCAAATTACCCACACTTATTCCCATAGGAGGTAAGACGTCTTCATCTGACACAGGCCGATATAGTCTGCGGTCCTCGGTCCTGACTCTATGGTGTCCCGTTGCAAATGATTTTTCTCTCCTCACGCTCGATCGACGATCGATAATTATCGTCGGCTCCATGGTTCGCCGCAAGACTTTATCTCCCGAGGATCTTCTTAACGACTTTGATTTTTTTTTTTCAACGTCTACTAAGGAAAGTCGTCCACCATAGATACCCTTATGGTGTAGCATGCTTATTTCTAGTGAAACCATAACATTTTTACAGATCCATCCTGAAAGTGGATCGATCATGGTACTTGCCGATTTTATAGATTAACGTCTGATTTGCAGTATTTTAGTAGGGATGATACGTCGTCAATAAACTAGACAATTTTACACGTCTCAAAGGTATACAGTGATATAGACGTATAGGCTAAGTATCTAGGAAGAATAAAAAATGTATCTATAAAGATAAAATGGTACTAGCTTTTGTATCATGCATAAATGGTACTTATACCGAAGTTATCCAATGGCCGGAAATTTTACTGTATTGATATACTCGAAGCTAAGGGTTGATTTTACGCAATATCCACCTACGTAGATACGTACCTGGCAGCGTCACGCTGCTTGACGATCGATCATTAGAAATCAATAAAAATGATAATGGTCCCGGCCGAAAAATAAAAAGGGCCTACTCGTAATTGGATTGCTCCTTGTGCATGACCTTTATTGTAATTTATCTCCGGGACGGGTACTTAGATATCTGTAGCATCATGGCATCTGCACATGCCAACGTGATACATCATGACTCGCGGGCACCCATGCTACGTACTCTGTGTTCCAATCGTGCAGGGTAATTCGTTCGGTCAAGTTCACGTGTCCGACTACGACACCTGTATTTACCTAGTACTACTATACACATAAAATCATTTTACACCCTCCACTTAAATCCACTTACGTCTACGTCAGCAGCATCGGAAAATATTTTCGCATGCACAGTACCGTTAGTAGGAATTCCAAAAAAATTACGTATATCGTCCTAGGAATCCATTGCTTGGACAGCATTGACTTGAACTCGGCTGACTTTTTTACCAGTGCAAAGAACGTAAGTACAGTAACGTGTGCCAGTCCTGCCAACCATTACTCCACCCTTCTGTAAACGTGACCCCCCCCCCCATAAATGAAATATGGGGTCCCATAGCGTAAAGGTCACAAACCGTACAAGCCTGAATGCCTTATGATGCCTAGGTCGTTGTCGGAGCGGTTGTTACCCAAGCTAAGTGGTCTGTCGTTACCCTGGCTAAGTGCTCCATATTCTGCATGTAGTTTCTCCGAACAAGATAATATTCGATACAGGTAACAACAAGGTAACAACTTAAGGCAGGGTTCAAGCATACCATTTACCTTAGTCATTGTCCCATGTCCTTTGGTATGGCAAACTACTTCCATTGGACACTCTTCGTTTCGATCGATTTCAATCAAGTTGGCAAAACAGTTTTCAGGAGCACCTTAGACAATTAGGAATACTTGAAAAATTTCACTGACAACGATAAAAGAATCGTTGCGCAAGATACACGCCTGAAAGGTAAATTTATCATCATAAAAATAATCTAAAGTAACTAGATAGTCGATTGTTCTGAAAATTGCATAATAGTTACAAAATCAGAATACAATTGAAACTAATGCTAATCCACCTGCGTGTTAATTTTTTATGATTCGTTTGAAATGCAGAGAGAAACTGGGTCAACTGTCATTCGCACAGGACGCTAATTATACTGAAGATGATTATCCTTACCGTTTACTACCCATGGAGTTCCAAAGATGCACCGTTGCACCTCCAGGACTTCTGCGTCTCAATGGTCAGTATCGCAGGACAAACTAAAGATGCACCGATGTAATAAGTATGACGTGGGTGAGGAGATCCAAGGAGACACTAGAAGCATAGGTCCAGGGCCAGAGGCCATCACGTTCCTCTCATTATGCTCCTCGCTCTTTGAAATCCTAACTGTACAATGCACTCACCCCGCCCAAGGGCCACCGGTTGAGTATGTAAGAACGTAGTTGGCTGTTTCGTTGCATCTGCTATAGATACCTATATAGTGACTCTATAGGTTTGCACAAAACACGTATATACATATATATATACGTCAGGAGCAAAAGAGCCAGAACCTGGTCCCGGATTACTCTCTCCCTCGTAGGTATGTACGTGTATCAGAGCACGAGAGCACCAGGTACCCACCTACTTGAGGTATAGGGTACCCACCTAGAGAAAGATAGGTACCTGATAATAGAGGACTATAGTGAATAGTATATGTAGGAACGTACATAGATCTTGTAGTATGTGCACTGTAGTACCTGTATATGGCTCTCGACGACGAGACACGATGATCCACGAATGCTGGATGTATCCTGAGCTAAGTACACAAGCCCGAGGTCTTTTCCTAGAATGCAAGGCTGATTAAGAGTCGATAATGCCCGCAAGGTTGCCTCGATAGGACGAGAGTCACGCCATTTTGAAAGGTGCCATCGACCTGACTTACCTATACACACGCTTGGTGCATTACAGTGCACTGTCGTATCTGCTACTGAATACTGGACTTTGAGTTCTTTGAAATAAGTATATATACCATTTCTTTTTGTTTATTCCAGACGATAATTCATTGCCTGTTTATTCCTGGTACCTTGCACCGGTATACATGACTTCTGTACGGCAAGCAACGTTGGGACTTACTTGACCAAGTTCAAAGCCTGCTGACCGTGGGTTCTAATAATAGGTGAACTTTGCTGCCGGCGAATCCTCCTACGATTTATAGGCGCACGATAATAGCGGTGGAGGTGAAATCGTTGATCGTTTATACGTAGGTGCAGTGTTATTCTTTCTTGAGCTTTTTTTTTTTTTTCTTCTGGGATAACCGTCCATGTTAGATTAGCAATTAAATTACGTGCTCGGGATATAATTGCTTTGTGATTGTATCATGCTTTTATTGCGATTTTGGATTGCGTAATTAATCTGTGACTGCGTAATTGGAATAGGGCCTTAATAGGAACGAAAGTGATAATCAAGGATCGGCTGTGCGGTCATGATAATTGATCTTAACTCTCTGGCGTGGGATATCGATTACTGTTACGTCATTGATACGTAGAACGATGTATGAGACCAAAATTAATTTTTCTTTCCGAGCCAATCAGATTTATAGTCCGTTCGTATTTTTCGATGGCGACCTTAAGATTAATCGAATTTTATGAAACGCACGCTCTTTCTAGCTCTTGTTATTTATCGTCGAACTGTCTGTGACGTGGGATTCTAATGGCCACGGTATTTCTGTAATGATCCCCATAATGCACGATGATCGTGCATTATTCTTAGTACCGTATCCGAGCCACTTGCAGTCATTAAGAAAAAAAATGCCAGGGGCTAGTAGAACTTTGTTCTTAAACTCATTTGTTAACAGGAAATGTAGGTAAAGTGTAAACGGTGCTTAAGGTTGTGATCTGTAAAAAATGTAACGAGAAAAGTTTCTTCAATGAAACAAATTAACATATCATCGCAACATAAAGAAAGACGCACCTTTTTTTGCTTGCGTTTTGAATTCAGATTGAAATTCAACTAAATCAACCAGTCATATTTTTAATGATCTTTTTTACATGAGTGCAAAAACCCGTTGCGCCAGGGTCTCGATCGACCACCATAGCGACCTGATCAAAAGTCTGCCGACTGTCTGGTAGCTTGGTGCGATTGTAACCTTTTTGGAAAAAATCAATCAATGGGACCTGTTGCATATACCTAGAACCCCTTAAGGTGCGTTCGTATAATAAAAAAATGTCTAAAATGAATATTGCATGATATATTTTATTTTGATACTGGACGTTCGAGTGTTTTTTTTTTACAATTTGTGTTCCCGATACAAGCTCTACCGCTCATCTCAGGTGAATGGGAACTTAAATCGGCACTGACAGGTGGCATACAATGCACACTAAACCGTGCCTGCAAATAATACAAATGAACCCAAAACAAGGCAAGCATTGCTTTATGGAAATTATACGACGGTGTATAATCTTTTTGAAAAACGCCAGCTGAGCTATGGCCCCCTTAGGGAAGCAGACGCATTTTTTATCTCCCTATGGAAACGTGCTTACCTTTTTTCTCCGTCTAAAACTTCCTGCCTAAATAACAACCAAAGTCAGCATAGAGTTGTTTAAAAAATGACCGACATATCTGGTTATGGTTTAACTGACTTTTTGCATAGTACTAAATAGTGTACGTCCTAGAAAACAATAAAAAGTATTCGTACCAGTTACTCTTGTCGATTTCACAACATACAGATTGTTCTATCGGATTGGAAAATAATTCAATGCGAGAGTCGAGTATATGGACATAAGGATAATTAATTACAGTTCCATTTACATCGACGAAAATGATACTCATTAGCGTGATCGTGCTGCGATTTTCTTTCTCCGATGTATTTGGTATAACGTGTAATAGGAAGTTGCACAATTCTCAAGGCACATTATATATATTCATATATGTATGTAAACACATGCGGAGTAATGCGGAATATATTTCCGTGATAAAAAATAAATTCAATCGGTTGGAGAGTCACGCGTTGGCAATTCACCTTGAGTCAATTCCATCAAGTTTCTTTGAGGTTTCGAAATCCACGTAAACAATCATTGGCAAAGTATCGATTGTGCGCGTAAGGATCTTACTAATCGAGAAATCGAGGTTCGATTCGTCTTGTTTTTACGTCCGACACGTATTCTTATACTTCTTTTCTCAGCGGGATATTCATAAAAAAAAAAGTCATTAACGTTCCAGCAGCCAAAGTAACTTGAAGGTAATTAAGAATTGAAATTGACACAATTATGCTAGTAAGCCTTTAATGAATCCATTAGAGCGTCTCGGCGCTTTCAATTTAAAATAATTTTAAGATGATTCTTGTCTCTGGGCAGAGTAAGGTGAGAGCATATATTTACAAGTACTTGAGTCCTCGAATACTGGAAGGCATGGAACCTGGGAAGAACGTAAAAAGACAATTTAATGAACCGCTTTATCTTCAGTATCCCGTTTGATCATTGTAATTGGTGTAATGGACTCCATTTTGTCAGAATCATTTTAGATAGCGCATAGTTGACTTTTTTTTTCGTATGTTGGTTTAAGAATATAATACGTACTTTCGGTAGAACTCGAATGCTTTTTGGAATTTATTAATAAACTAAACTTTTGGGGAAATTTTTCACGGAACATTTTTTTCAAGATAAAAACAGACATTGTTATTAAGGTGCAACCAGTGAAAGTTCATTGTTCGAAAAAAACATATATACGTACGTATATATATATAAAGGAGACTACGAAGACCCATGAAATTTAATAGCAGGATAGTTTGGTAAGGATCGCCCAACGAATTCGAGGAAATTCGACCGTGCCAGTCATGATTATAGTTCTTACGTGATATTAAAATGCAAATTCAAAAGCCCTTTGGCTTCTGCTCGTCAATAGGGTGCAACCACCGTGAAATATCTTTTCTAAAAATTCTAAGAAAATAAACGAAGCGTATTAAAAAATGTCTAAAAAATGATTTTACTCTAGGCTTTAAATAACTAAATACTTTCTCCGACGTTTGCAACGGGTTTATTTTAATGAAACCTGAAACCAGTAGCATCCGACAGAGTTTTCAAGATTTTTAGTTGTCGCTCGAGCGTAACGAACAACTATTTCTAAAGTAGGTAACCGTTTATCAGAAAAATGTACCATGCATTATCCCGTAATGCAAAATCCCTGTTTACAAGAATCAGCCATCGTGCACGATCATGGTCACGAGTATCCATCGTTCCACTATTTACTACGCGATTGTACCAACAAGCAATAGAAAACCAGCATATCGAGGACATTGATACTAAACGCATGTAGTGCATATCCTATTATGAAAAAAAAGGAAACAAATTATCTTATAAAATAAAATCTTTTTATATCAATAAATTCACGAGCTTGCTATTTCATTTTATCAGGGTACGATAATATTAGGACTCAAACCCCTCGGCTGTTCCTTCTAATTAACTGAGTTTATTAGCGTTATATGCTGCCCCTTGTAATAACGTCTCAATCGTGCACCCTTGTATATATGTAAAGCTGAAACCGTATGTCGATTTACAGTTTTTACTTTTCATTGCATCGGTACTAAACCGATATTTTCCTGAACTAACTCTCTCTGTTTTCTTTTACTTCCTAAAATCACCTGTTTATCCCTTTTGATAATCTTAACGCACAGCAAGAGAACACGATAAATAAATACTGCACGTAATCCGCAGCAGTTGGCGTTGGTAATACATAGAGTATTTTATTTCGAGATTTTGGTAAGAAAACACTTGGCGAATGCCAACCGGGTGTTATGGCAACAGAAGCGGGACGCGAACCTCAATAATTTTGGTCAAAGTTCGCGACCATAATTACTGGACCATGGTGGCTCCTTCCAAAAGCACTTAATCAAACGTTTAAAATTATATTGTGCAAGCGAGCAAGTTTACAATCAATCATTTTGAAGGATGACGAGACGCGTTTGAAAAAGCAGCTACCTTGTTACGCAAAAGTATGATATATGATTACGTACGCAGAGCACTACAGTCTGGTAATAGAATATTAAATTTCCAAGATAATAAAAGATCTCTAAAGAGAATCCTGGTTCAAAAGATGTCCAAGGTACGTGTAAACGTATATATATATAGATATGGTTCACGTTTCTTCATTCTGGTATCACGATCGGCTGCTTCTTATCCAACGTTCTATTCAAAGTTAACCAAGGAATGCAGCTGCATCTGTAACTCATAACCGGAGGTGAAAGAGAGAGACAGAGATACAAGAATAAAAGTCAGGATGAGAGTCCGGTACGTATGAGAACAAGAATGGAATTATCAGTACAAAGACGGCCATTATGTAGAATCGTATGACGCCGTAGGTTGTGCGAGTTACACAGCTCACGACTCCGTTTTCTTATTCTCGGTTCCCTCGACACATCCTTGGACACCATTCAAATGCAAAGTCCTTCGTAAAATGCGCGAAGCATCGCTGCTCGATAAACGTTCCCAAGGACCATGATGCCGGTAAGAAAGATTTTACGACGTTTCGTACGATCTCTAGGATCTCTTGATTGCTCGCGATAGTTGGCGAGAGAAGAGCGCAAAAGAGGAAGGATGAAGTGAAGTTAAGTGAGAGAAAGAGAAAACCGAGAATAAAAAATATCGAAGGAAACGTTGGAAAGTTAAGAGAAACCAATACCAAAGTCGAAGATGTATATAAATCGTTTATATAGAAACATATGTTTTTATAACATTTTTTTTAAAGCTATAAACCTGATCTTGATCCAGAATTTCTTCAGTATTTCAGAATTGATCTTGGATTTACTAATTTTTCATGAGATTCATATAAATAAATTGTTAATACCTTATTGACCCTTAGTTCAATCTCTCGACCGAATAACGATCGATAGGCATGATCGTATAGTCTCGCTGCGAAAACTGGTTCCATTTCGCAATGAGTGGATCAAAGATCGCGCCAAGCGCTCATTTGACTTTCCATTGTGTTTGACGTAAGACGTTCTTGCCCCAAGCTCAATAGAGTCTACACGCGTTATTACGACTTGACGGAATGATCTTTTATTGTGCTATAGATATTATTATTGCTGGTGATCTCATCACTGACTTTATAATATAATTTTATTAGTTCGCTCAGGATCGATTGTTCGACGGTGATCATTCGCATTTGGTGAAGCACAAGTGAAGAAGGCTAATTGATTTCACGTGTAAAACTTTTCGTCGTATGTCTTTTCGAGCACCCTGTATAGTCGGATACAGGTTCGATTTCACAATCCTAAGATCCTGATCGTGCGAGGTACTCATTCGACTTTCCATTTCGTTCGGTACCCGCTGCTACGTTTATGCTTGTACTGTGATCTATTGAACGCGTGCCAGTAAATGGCTACGATCATGAATTGTTCGCACATTTGGATATTTAAAAATTTTTTATTCATTTATTAGAGTCACGACACGTAAATCAAATAGACTGTAATAAACTACTGGCTATTGAGATATCAGTAGCCCGGGTACGATAATAAATATTATCAATGACTTATATATGGCGAAGGGTAAAAATAATAAAAGCTTTGCAATTATAAGTCGAATAATTGATTATATTTGGTAAAACATTTACAAGGTAATAAGATTTTTTTTTTTTCATTTAACGTGTGTTACATTTACAGGCAAGGCATCCTCAAAGACCGTACCAACTCTACAATAATCGTAATAATGTAATGTTATTTATAATAAAGTATGTACCATCAAATTATCTGTCTCGTTATTATTAATATTAATGTTATTATTATTACTATTATTATTTCTCAGGAACAAATACATGTTTTTTTTTTTTTCTTTATCAATATACATCAATTCGCAATTATCATATAAACCGTAGAACCGTCCGGGTAGGGATCAAGGAATGGACACTTTCGAAATCTATTCCTTTTCTTTTTTTTTTTTTTACACGGAGAGAAATATCTCTCGAATATATCCAAAGGTTTATATCAACGGAAAATCGTTTGTTTACGAAAAATAAAACATGGTTCTCCCCATTCATCCTTGCAGTGAAAGTGTCCCATTTTCAACCCTTACTGTCGCCTGTCCCAGCACGTGCTCGTCCAGACCGACCAAGTTCAAATTTGAAAAAAAAAAAAAAGAAACAGCATCATTAGCACACGTTTTTTTTTATCACAGAGGTCAGCCCATCTCTTTTTTCTAAGTCATCGTCATGCCCAAAATTCTCAATCCTTATTAGAACATAAAAAAAGAAACAGCTTGCGGCCATCATACCTTGATTTTTTTTCTCTCATTTTTAGTACTGGGACGTTCCACACGATCACGAGCATTGCGCCGGCGCATAATCAAAAGGATCCTTATTATATCCATAGAATTCGTTAATTCGTGGGTAATTATTTATGAGTAAGGTCGCGAAGGTGGGAAGAATAGGGTGGGGCTTGATTAATGATACTGACGATAAATAGAGACGGTACGTTAGTTAATGATCCGTTAAGAAGCATGAAAAAGAAGCCTCGATCACGCAAAAGGATCCTTGTTGGCTGATAAACGGAGGAAGTTGGAACGAAGCAAATCCGAACGATGCCGGAAACTAGACGAATCCGAAGTAAAATTATGTTGTCTCGTGTTATAACGATCGACGCAGATGGACTTTGTCTCTCGTTTAGGAATAAAATCCGCGAATATTCGGATATTGAAATCCTACGGGAATTTCGTGTGGCTCTTAAGCGATTTTCTCATCGTTCGAAAGTGTCGCACTCTTACCTGCTATCTTGGAAGCTTGAATTACTGGAGCGGAAGTGACGATTTTATTCTACATTGATTATTACGCAGATAGCCGTAGCATTAAATAGGTCAGGGGAAGTAATCCAAGGATACGTTTATCCTCAGAAAACGGCTTAGTGAAATCGTTGTTGATTAGCTTGGAAAAGTAGTGACTGACTGCTGTATGAGATCGAAGTACGGTACTCTGAGAAAGGTGAGAAGTATAAAAACGTATTTAGAGAGAAAAGGGCTTTAAGGAAATCGAGAGAATCGCGCGTATTTCGAATTGAAAAATGCCCACCACTGATCTCCGATTAATGTTATTTTATCAAAATTTTTTTTTATCGACTCTACCATACATGTAATAAGCGCTTGCGTGACGGTAAAATGTAAAAAAAAAAAAAATGCTTAAAAACCACTCATCGAACCATTTCATATAGATAAGAGACAAAGAATAACAAACGTAAAATACTTAAAGAAATTTCTAGAAAACAGAAATAACGAAAAACTTTTCTTTCGTCCATAATTAATCGTCAATAATTCAATTCTACCTCCTCCCTGCCCTTCCCTGCCACAACAAAAAAAAAAAGTGGAATGTGTCTCCGCTTTTGTGAGTTCATCGTCGTCAATCGGTATCGGCATAAACATATTCTTTATATATTTTTATATATCTCTATATATATATATATATATATATATTTATATACTCTCAGCCGCTCTTCACCACTTTTCTTTTTCTTTTTGTTTGTTTAATTCTCTCGTTAATTATCAATTATTCCCACGCTACACGCACCCTCGCAAACTCACTCGTGCAATCGCTCGGACTCACAATCGTACAATAGATACTTTTTCCAATCGCATCTCACGAGAAGCAACTTAATAATTGTATCAATTATAATATTTATACGCACTCCGCTATATAAATCTATGTACAAAACAACGATAAAAATAAGAGTGCAAATACGTGTAACGCGGATCCCAATAATAAAGGATTCGATCGTATCGCGATCGTCCCGTTTCTTTTCCGTTAGAATATTTACCTAAATAATCGATCGTAGAAAGTGCAACGAAGGAATTAATTAAGAAGAAGAAAAACAAGTGGATAATGAAAAAGAGTGAAGAAGAAAACAAAAAAAAAAAAATCAACAGTAAAACACGAGTCACCTATTCATCCATTATCAAAATTCACTCAGACCTACTAATAATTATCCTTACGTATCACGTTCGCTCATCGATCCCAGACATTTTCACACAACATCGTACAATAAAATGATTTCAGGCGCTACAGAAACAGTGTTATCTCAACGATCTACTACTACTACATTATTTATCAGTATTCTTTGGTAACACGGTGATGCATATAGAGACCATACATGTGTACGGACGCTGAACGACCACCCTCGAAGACAGTTTACGCAATCGACATAAAATAGAATGTAAACACAAATTTTATTTGATCGGTAATCATCGACAAGTCGTGATCGTAGAGCGACAACCGTATCTAATCATTGTGCAAATGTGAAATTACACGTAAAAATCATTCACGCCTCGCAGTACTGCTTATATATACATATATATATATATCCTCACTCTCGTGTATATATACACATATACAAGGTGACTCGTGTAAATATAAAAAGAAAACAAAGACAAATTTTTCCGATCCTTCAGGTTTTTTTTGTTTTTGTTTTTTCGTTTTTTTTTTTTTTCTTTTCTCTCTGTATATTTAATGTACATTTTATCTTCGGCGTGTCAAAATGCGCTCTATGCAATCGTACAGGAAAAAAATCGGTACACTTTACACGTTTATATATATTTATATTATGTACACGGTATGGACTTACTAACTGATGCATTGGCGTGCCACGATTAAATAAATCGTTGAATCATCGTTTTTTTGTTTTTTTTTTGGTTCAAAGAAATAAATAGAAAAGTTATTTTCCTATACCTTGCTTGGCTTTCATTGATGCTCTTCGCAAGAAACTTAAGTTTACTGTTTATATTATAAAACAGACGTATCAATAACAATTGACGAATATACCGAATCAATGTGATTATGGCGGCACGCCAATGGTTCGTTTAAACTTCGATTTCTTGCCATTCGCAATATCCATTAGTATTCATAGTTATCGCTTTAAAAATTTGTGCCGATCGAATATTAATGCCACGATAGATTTGTTTTCTAAAAATACTAGTACTTTCGAACGTGAATAATTTTGTTTTGTAACGTCGACTGTCGTTCATTCACATTGATCATCAGACTCTCTTTCATTGGACATACATACAAGTCATACATAACAGCAGAGACAAACGCCCTGTAGTTTTATTTTCATTTCGTTCTATTTTATGCTCAACCGCACAATATACCTATATATTTGTTCTCTTGCTTCCCATGCAATCTCTCACTCTCCGCCTTCTATCGAGTTTTTCCTGTCATTCTTTTTTCAATGGCCTTATCCGTTATTAAGTAAATATTCATAGTTCCTCTCTATATACACCCTGTTTGAATAATTTTCTTAAATCGAAGTTCATTAATAATTATAAATCGTTTACTTCCCTCGCAATTTTCATGTTTTTCTTTTTTTTTTTTTCTTTCTATATATTTATGGATTTATATAATATTCTCATGAAATAACCTCGCGTAACTCTTAGGAATCTCAACGGAATTTACACTATTCCTTTGTTCTCTCAGTGTCTCTTTAAGCATTGTAAAATTTCACTGTTTCATTTTTTTTCTTTTTCTATTTTCAAGAGTTTCTCGCGTTTTCCTTTATGGTACTCGAAGCATTTTCAACAAAGACACGCAATTACGTTTCAATTAGTTTTCATGAATTTTCATGTTTCGCTATTGTCTCTAGTTCCTGATCGATGAATTTCCTCATGGTCGTCTTAGTAAGAACTCGCAATATATATCTCGAATCTGTAAGTGCCTGTATGATATCGGACTGGCAGTCGCGCATACCGAAAGTACAAAATACGTTGCCGATGAGATCGGTAACTGGAAAATCCATCAATAGGATAAGTTCCAGCGAGAAGAAATAAAAACAAAAAGTAATCGTACCGCTTAAGCCGAAAAGACGATATTCGGGCGTGGCAAAAGTCGATAGACAATCTTGCCAACGTTAAACAGGAAATTCAAAATCGTTAGAGATCGTTAAGGATTCTTACCGGTCCCACGAGACGCTTATAGGTACATTGTACGCATATTTATGTATTAGCCTGATAAATGAATCTGATCCAATGGAGATAGAACGATAGATCCGAGGAATTTGCGGGAAGCCAACTTAATAAAAGCGAATACATTTTAACGATACTAAACAACAACGTTATCTCATTTACCAACCGAGGGAAACGCAGTCCCCTAACGTTTGTTGGTAATTCAAGAATCTCGAATGTAAAATTGAGATTATAAAAATCTCACGCAATGGACCGGACAGAATCCCCACATTACTTAAGGAAGATCACACACGGTCGATAAACATTAATAATTATCGACCGAGATGCTATTAGCCTTTCTGCATCCTAAATTCTCTAGCTCCTCGGTCCGATTACGGTTATTGGGGTAAAAACCCTAACTGTTGCATGGACGCGACGTACATGAGGTAATTCTAGGGCTGCTGTAGCAAAAGCTGTTCAAGTTCATCCGCAGATCTTAAGAGAAAAGCCGCCGACTCCCTGTATCCGGTTATTAGTTGCCTAACGGCGGTCATTTCCGTCGCGTTCAATTTGTGGCTCAGCAATGGCTTCGTGTTCTTCATGCTGAGATCCGTGGGTCCTAAAGAGGAAAAAAAGAAAACAAATAAATAAGAAACGTGGAAACTGAATCGTTAAGATCAGAGGAAAGGATTGCGTTTACGCGCGTTGACAGGCATGCCACTACACTAAGTGATTTGGCAGTAACATCAAAGGATGCTCTACTATTGCAGCGCCATTACAAATCTTCAGACATTTAGTGTAACAAACAAACAGAAGACCAACTGAGTAACATGAAAGAGCCAAGTATTGTGCATTGTGCGTATATAAGAAATAAAGAAACTTAAGAAAACACCAATAACCAGTATTACTTTGTGTACCGTTGCTGAGGAGGCCCGAGGTGAAGCTCTGAGTAGGATAAAGTCCAGCCGATAATGTTGGCGGCACGGCTGGTGGTCCAGCACGTTGAAAAGCCTGACTGAAGTTCGGCCTGTACATGGCTGTTGGTGCACCTCCACTCGCAACACCATTAACCGCCGAAGAACTGACTATCGTCGCCTGACTGAAATTCATACAATCGATTATAATAAAATCATAAATGAAAATTGAATAGAAAATACGTTCTTTTTCACCAGAATCTTATTACTGTACCAACCTCATGAGACCTTTATTATCCGTGGGTGTGAGTAGCTTAGATGCTGGCGCTAGTGATAATGGCGTTGAGGTAAGGGTGTTGCTTGGTAAATTTGCAAGACTGGTTAGAGGCGCCAGGGACGTTAATGGTGCAGGTGGGGTGTCCTCCCTCTTACCAGGAAGAGACTTCACTGGGGTGCTTGAGAAGTGCTCCAGACTCGCTCGTACGTCCGTTTGCTGCAACGAGTAAATATCGTCATTAGGCATTGAGGATGTTGGTACTTCGTTAAATCATAGAGGAAAAGCAGGTTAATATATTTCAATTAATCCAACTGGTGTCTGTCTAGTAATATTTCAAGTCGAAAATACTTGGTTTAAAAAGCATTCTGGTCTTGTGTAAAACATCTAAAGCACACGGTACCCATTGTAAACAACAATATAGGTATTACTCAATGAGAAGTTTATCTCGACGTAATATTTTTATTCGCCTCGCTCTACTAAATGCGTCTTATTTCACGAATAGTCTTATCGTCTTCGCGAAACTAGAAACCCAGTCTAACGCGACGAAGAAATTGGAGAGACTCGGCTTCCCCTATATTTTTCAGCGTCGTGATCTGTCCTTTCGTTCTTCTCGCATCCTACCGTTTCTCCTAGTTCAATCGGTCATATTCTTTCAGGTGCGAGGATCAGGATCAAAGTGCACCGAACGAGAAAAGGACTGAAGAGGACGCTATAGCCTTCCAATCGTGCGACTCAATTAAACCTACTAGAGAGCAAATACTCTAAACTATACGGACGTCGTAGAAGCGAATAAAAGAAAGAATTGATAAGTGCAAATGAAGAGTCGAGAAGAATTATCGAAAGTAGTAAAGAATATCGACTTAGTATAGTATCGACAGAGACTGTCCTTAAGCTGATGTCCATTAAGTCACCTAATCATCACGTGTATATACATATATATAGATACCTGTTGATTGATCTGATTGTGATCGTACACTTGCTTGTGAATGACCCTGAGATTTTTCTTCCTCATGATTAAGTCAAGTGGATTAAACGTTATCTATGTGATCGACGTAGCCAAGATCATCACTTGTCGATCATCGATATAATCGGATCGTTCACTTAAAACTTTCACCGTAGAACCAATCCTTGGATCTCCATTGATATCTTTAACTCGCAGCCAAATTTTCACCCAAAGATATCACTGAACTACTTGCACACTCACTACGTACGAGAGTCACACACCGACAAGAACAAGCGTAACATCCTCCTTGGTATTTCTCAGAACTCCTCTCGCTCTCTGTCCTCTATTCTATCTATTTCTTCCTCCTGATACGACCACCTCTCATGTTTGACTCCTTGAAAATTTGCTCTTCCCTCGGTAATCGCGTTCTCAGAGTAGTACGATGATGACGAAAACGTCGTCGCCGCCGCGAGGAACGCACGAGTCCACCGATGAGACAGAGCAGTGGATGTTTGGGTCGTAGGTAACAGAGAGGGACGATAAGGTGATAGGTGAAACGGAACGAGATAGAAGATCGCGCTAGGCCTATATACGTGGCGTAGGAGTAGGAGGCTGCTGAAGAAGAGGAAGATGAGGACCAGCGAGTGGCGAGAACTGTGAGAGCCAGATGTGCGAGCGTGTAAAGTCGACGCGTGAGTAAGTTCATCGGGAATTCAGAAAAGGGAGGGCGCCCAACGAGGAGGAGGTGGCGGTGCCACGAGGAGGTCGCAGCTAAAGGAGGATCACGACTGGAGTGGAATACAGGGAGGATAAAATCTTGAAGCGGATGTAGGGAGGTGTTTTTATGAAAGGCAAGCAGTGTGCGTTGACGTCGATTATATAGGTGGCACGGGAGATAGCCGGCTACGGACTGCGTAGAGGTCTCTTTAATGGGTTAGGTTTAGGTCGACAGGGGTTATCAGCTCTCGGAGGGATTTTCAAAGTAGATAACCAGACGAGAAGAGACCGGGCTGCGCGTGCGACACTCCATCTTACGAAGATTCTCACAATGATCCCTTTCTTATCCGTAAGGAACACATATGACACATATGCAGCGAGACTTATGAGTTCTTAAAAAAAAATGTTTTACCTAAAAAAAGTACCAGTTAAAAAACGGATATTGATAACGCCAATAAGAATCTTATCATTCGTTACGTGCCTTAGAAGGATTCTGGATATGGTATAACGTTAATACGTTTGAATTAACCTAATTCCTAGTTAAGACGTATATTCATTATTTCTGCATGATAACTCCGTATCGTACGTGCGCGCACGTCCGTATCGAGGAATTACGATTATTTCACTGAGAAATAGTTTTTCCACACGTTATCGTACCGCCTCGGAGCTTTCATTCTCATCGCTACGATAGATGTGAATTCCACGAGTCTACAGAGACAACCAAACAAGCACGTTCGGTTCACGCTCGGTGTGTGCGTAGCTTTATGGAGTGGGAGAGGTGCGCGACCCACAGGTTATCACTGGTCTCTCTTCGGTACCTATATCAATCCTAGCTACGTTTACGTATGTACTACACACTTTGAAACGTTATACAGGAGTTACGCACGTTAATGTGGATTTTTATATGCGAGATACGTCGGTAGATGCATATAGATATATTATGTCGTCGAATACAATACATACTGAGCATTCAATGACCGAACGAGAGTTTATTTTTGTCGGGATTGTTGTTCGTGATTATTTTTCGAATATTAAAAAAAAAAGAAAGAAAAATTATTTTCCTCTTACGAGTATTCGCGCCTTTTTAGTCAGTCGTTTTCACTCAGGATGTATTGATAATTTTTTTCCTCGAATATCACGTATTTATGCGGTGTGGATGAGAAGGGAGGGGAGAGTATTTATGTGTCTATCGTTTAACTGAGAGTGGCAGTTAACTTACCGTGGCAGCCGGAAGTGTAGGCATCGGCTCAGAAACTGGTTCCAGGCCAACCCTCATACGCTTTGCATTGTTACTCTCATTTTCGCAGGCTGTTGCCAAAATTTGCTCGGCCTGCACCGAGGTCAAGTGAGCTGGCGTTGGTCTGGCCTATAAAAAAAAAAAAGCAGAGATAGATGCATTCGTCACATGAGATCTACAGTCCGTTCAGAGGACAAACGTATTTTTAAGATGCCCATTCATTATCGTGAACTCCGGTATGAAAGAGATTGCCCGAGTATCAAATTTTTTTGCTGGGATTGTATACAAGGGAATAAACTTGATTCAAAGTTTGAGAATGTCAAAGATTACGCGGGAAGGCACGACGCCAAATTTAAGCTGAATATCCGCCTATTTGAATCAGACGACAAAATTATCTCCGCTGGACCGCAGTGTTAGAGCAAGAGGAGATTTTAAAGAAATTTCGAGAATTCCTCAAGATTTATATCGACACTTTCGAAAATATTTTCAAGGACCACGTAAAACGTCAAAAACGTATTTCAAGTATCTTATTGAAAGTATTAAAAGGAAACAGGTACAGGATTGAATAATATCTTGTACTCACAGCATCCCAAGGCGCTCCTTCCCTTCCACGTTTATTTCTCCTGCAACTCTTGAGGTAAGTCCTGATCCTTTTTCTGGCCCTTTCCGCGAATTCGGGAAACTGTCTCGTACAGCTATCGATGATTGCCTGTATCTTCTCCTTGGGCTGTTTTGATATCGGCACGATGCGATCCAGGTTTTCATCCACGAAGAGCCTCACGAACATCTGCCACGGATATGAACCACCAAGGGAATGATAAACGAGTCGTACTTAGCCGCGGTGCTTAAGGAATTAAGAATTTAGCGGTGGAGGGGCGCGCCAGGGCTCTATTAAACTAATTGTAATTAATTAAGAAGCAGCAGTACCAGCAGGCCGTTACGGCTCGCGGCTAACTGCAGGACCGAGAACGCGTTTCAGGGAAAGAAAGGAAAAAAAAAGGGACAGAGAGAGAGAGAGAGAGAGAGAGAGAAAGCAAGGGAAGGAAGCGGAGTACAGAAAAACATGTGCCACCCGGGATAACAAAAAAAAAATAAAGAAGGAAGGCGAAAGGGAGCCGGGTAGGGGCCCAGGGGGGACCAGCGCTTCTTGCTGTTTTACTGTTTTACGCTACTCCAACGTAATTGGTCCTTTGTTACGTGAGAAGGTAGCCAGGTTACCTCTATATTTTTTTTTTTAATTTTCTTTCATTCCCCACTTAATACGTGGATGCGATTCGTCAGACATGATCAGGATTCACTGGCTATACGGGATATCGTGATCGATTGAATTATCACACGAAGTATCTATGGACTAGTTATTTATTCAAGTATCTTTTTTCTTTCTTCCACTACGATACTCACATTGAATGCCTTTAGACGTTCAGGATCGTGATGTCTAGGATCGAGCCTCTCGTCCACATCCTCGTCATCGTCATCCTCGTCCTCTTTATTTCCACTGCTACTCGTCTCGTCGTGGGCACTTCCGGTACCTTCACCACCAGCAGGGCTGGACTCTCGATCCCGATCGGAACGAGATGGCGTGCCCGAAGGTGCTGGCGGTGGTGTTTTTTTCAGACCCATGGCATAAGACGCCCACAAAGAGGCCATGTCTTCGCTTCCGACGCCAGCAACGCTACCCAGACTTGGAACCGTTCCCGACGCCAGGTCGCCCAGTTCCGATGTGCCATTTCGCGAGTCTGGAAGCAGAACGACCAAAGATTTAGCCATTAGCCATAGACAGAAGATCTTTGGAGCTTTTATTTGCTTCTATGAATATTGTACAAATTCTGTATGAATCTATAATAATGATAAACATGGTGCACGATTGAGTTCGCGTGACGCAACTGATTAGGGGTAGTCGAGAAAGAGGCTAAGGTATTATTCCGTGAGTAGCCATGCCAAGCTGGGTGGGGGGGAGGGGGTGGTTCGAATAGCGACTGTTCATTGCTTTGGACGATTCAATAAAGTTCCTAATCTTAATAAGATGAAAAAAAAAATCAATTTCCCTCTAAAAATAATGTTTATTTAGAAAGCGCTCATTAGAATTCCTCAAAGCCATAGACGCTACCTACACAAAGTGTTAGGGTACAGATTAAAGTTACTAGCTCCTACTTGGCAGTTAAAACAACTATCTAAAAAAAAATAACTATATGGCATCTCATAGTTGAGTTCTCTGTTTCTCTATCTCCCTCAATCTCTCTGTCTGTATCAATCCCTCTTTCATGCCTGAGAGAGAAGCCGAAGGGGTTAGGACCAAAAGTACTTGCCGTCACTCCTGGTGACGTTACGTGACGAAGCACGCTCCGTCACGGCAAAGAGAATTTAATTGGAACCCCTCGAGTTCGGCGATGAAAGCTTGAAATCGTGACTGGTGGTCGTTCCCGTGGACACTATCGTCACCTAACCTGCATAGAAAAATATTCCTATCGACGAGGAAAAAAAAAAAAGAGAAAGATAACCCATCACCTTTTGAAAGGAAGGCTTTGACAGTGCGTGTAAAAAAAAAAGGAATAAAAAACTGAATCCACAGCTTTTACCAAGGTGTCGGTACCTACCTCTACCTGTCTACCTACCTAAGAACGAGCGGCCCTGAAACTGGCTGCACCTTCTCCCAGTGCACACCTACCTACATACGTGAAGGTAGCCATGGTAGGTAGGTAGGTAGTTACGATACCTCGCATCTAGGGTACCTGGCCTCCGGCAAGCGAATGGAGGTGTATCGCTAAAGGAGGAAAGGAGCAAAGGAATAAAGGAAGGTAGGATATAACGTGTACAAGCAATCTGGCTAGAAAGCCGGTTACCAATCCCAATCCCATGGCTAGTCGAGTTGAACCTGAAATCAGCTACCAGTGTGCCCCACCCAGTGCTACTTCATCCTTTCCGTCCTTTCAGACTCTTCCCGCAAAGGAAACGGTTCTCCAGCCACAGCCAACCGCACTGCAAATGAGGCAATTCTTCCTCTCCTTTTTTTCCTTTTATTTCCTTCCACCTCTCTTTCTTATTAAGGCAATAAATTCTCATGCGAATGACAAAAAAGTCATTGAGAAACGTTATTGAGATTTCTCATTGAACTACGTAGTGGTGATATCACAATCCAGTCTGAGGACATGCCTGATATCTAGAATCAACCTGCATACAGAGAGTACTGAGTGGTAGCGCGTACACTGCCCGAAGATAGATTGATCTCTTGTAAGATCTAGTACATTGGATCAAGGAATCAGGATCGCGAGGAGCTTGGAAAGCCGTCCATGTGTGGTATTTCGCTGAGAAGATACTTGATTACGCAACGACAGAGTCCGAGGAGGCCGTAAAACCAGTTTTAAATGTTATCAATATCGCCGGAGCGAAACGGATATACAAAAACACAAGGATTATGGTGTAAGAATAACTTGCGTTTAATGACATGAAGCGAGATCACTGGTTTTCTTGATGCTTAGCTAATTAAAGTGTCTCGACATCACTGGTCAATTAATATCCCATACGAATCTCGAGATTGACTTTTTCATTACTGAATACTTTTGAAACCTTTATATTCAACGATTTGATCAGAGACAAATTGCCAGACAATAATTCACAGAGCGCATATATATAACCATACATTTAACTGCCGAAGGAGATGGATCGCTAGAATGACGTACGACTGTGAAATTAAATTATGGGAAATATTATCCGTCGACTTTATGGTGTCCCGTCAGGGCGTAAGGCTACGAGAGTTACGGCCCGTTTGCTAAACCGGTCGAGATGAAGTTAAGGATCGTCTGACGGTCCAAGTGAAAAGCAAGAAACGCTAAGAACTTGTCACTCCTTTTTCTAATGACGTCACGCAGCTCCTGTGGGTTCTCGATCGACGTTACTCGAAAGGAGCCATCCGCTAGTCCTTCTAATACTATAGCTAATTTTATCCGATACAAAAAAGAAATTACTAGAAAATCTAATCACGATGAGGAAAATTGTTCTAATCGATATTGCGCAAAGACATGATCAATTACATTATAAGATCATTGGGACTCCGTGCAAGCAATTGAAATAGTGATTCAGAATGATCCAAGTGGATTGTCGACTATACGGGCTGCAAATGTGCACCAACTTTTATTTCCTTACAGTATCCTATCCTATCCTACCCTCTCGCTCAACTGTACTGATTGAGGTATTCTTTCATCCCCCTAACGCGTCGTTCAATCCCCAAAGCTCCATCCCTTTATTTGACTCACTGGGTCTATGTGATATATATATATTGAAGGCCAGGAAGACTTTACCGCGCTTCTACCCTAGCCCGGATACCTACTCCCACCCTGTCGTCACTCACCAAAAGATATATTCCAAATCTCCCTTTCAACCCCATAAGTATCCGACGCGCTGAGACCCATTAGTCGCCCCCTCCTTGACGATAGACTTTATGGCCTGAAGACGACTGCATCTTCTTGCAAGCAACAACGATCTTGCCGAACCACCTGCGTCAAAGTCAAACAAGCCTAAAAACTATGACGATATCGTATCGACGTAGGTCCGTTTTAAGGGCAAAAATGGTTAACTGTAAAAAATAACATGATAAAGATGCGAGAGTAATATCGCGCGATAACAGAGAAGAGAACGAACGTGAGAGATGAAAAATTTTGCTAAATTTAATACTCAGCGATTCTCGTATTATACACGCAAGGGGAAAACCGTTAGAATAACGAAGATCCCTGTTTTATAACTGACCCGAGAAATAAGGTGTTACCTGTAAGTGTGGAGTTGTTAATGGTGTTGTTTGCCGTGGAAATGGCCGATTGGCTGGTGACAGGTGTACCAATGGTGGTGGCTGTGGTTGTCGAGGAGTTATTTGGCGAGAGGGCGGCCGTGGCAGCCTGCGCCTGTGCCTGAGCCTGAGCCTGCTGTTGAAGATTATAATTCCACGCGAGCAGCATCAGCTTCAGCTTATCCGCGTCTTTCATGAGCGCGCCTGCCGAAATTAAAAGTGCCAATTGGTTTTCAGGATAAAAGCTGTTGTTAGTTTTGGAGACCGGCGACTTGTCGAGAATCAGGTATTTCGTTTCCGTGCCTTTAACTTAATCTTACCAGAAGAAAGGGGGATCCTGTCCTATCGCTGATCTTATATAACAGTCTTCCATATCGATAGAGTCGATTGGAAAAATATTTTTCAAAATTCGATTTTATCACCCGTCAAAATTTGACATAATCGATTTCGCATAATTTTGCATCTGTACAGTAAACTCGGCTAGTACCTATACGTAGTAAGTCTCTTAAAGTTTCTATTCATTGAGAAAATTCGCGGGACGATACTCTGCAATCAATTGAGATACGTAATTACTGGATTAAGGGGGGGGGGGGGGACCAGTCGGAGAGCATTAAGAAGAGAAACGGAGAAGTAAGAACGAAGGAAGGAACGAAAATCGTGCATGCGTATAAGATTAAAGTTCTGTACGCAAGAGATCGCCGCAAACGATTAAACTTATACTCGACTCGTAAATCTATGGCGAGAGTCTCGTGCGCCTCGTGAACGTCACGATAATACAGGACAGCCACGCTTGCGATTATTCTTCAAAGAATCCCGCCGATTATTTTCGATAAACAGCTTGCGAGCTTTACGTTATTTCTCCACGCAAAGAAGAAAGGAGGTCCAAGAACAGTCAAAAGTAAAAAAAAAACATCATTTTCCATTTTGACTACACGAAACTTTGAATTTCAAACCTACTTACGCAAGATCAAGGCAATTTTAACATGGGCAATCTTGACTTTGCGTAATTTCGATAAAAAGTGATTTACCGTTAACCCCAAATTCTCGTGATCTTTACATGGACCTCTAGCTTCGCCGTGTAATATCTAGCTGCCACACGAATCAATCGACTCCTACAAAAATAAGCGCTTTGAATATATCCGATTCATTAAATTGTGCCAAATAGCGTGGTCCGCGGTTCGCCACGATCATAAATGCGAACGGATCAAAACCGAATTAGTGAAATTAACGCGACGGGAATACGCGAGTAAGCCCTGATGGCGTAGCATGTCCGTACGGCGCCATAATAACGATTAATTAATTATTAAATCATCGCTACCGAACGGGATTACGTCACTGCGCATAGGTCGAGCCCCGCAGGTCGTCCATTGGTATTTGGTTCTCCCGAAAACCGGTAGGAGCGCGATTTGCTAAAGGAAAATGGCCTCCCGTATGATGTGCGTATGGATTTCTGTATATCGCACGACGATTATGCATATATCGTTCATACGTGTAGTATGTGTACCGGACAAGCTGTGGTTTGGGGTTTCACAATGCACAACTACGTTCTCATATGTGCGCACACATCATATATGTATACACACATCATAAAGTATGCTTCACGTTACGTATCTGTCGGCTGTATAAAACGTCGCTCGATCTGGCCACGAGCGAATACCTAATACCATGAATATGGAATGCGCATTAGATTGGCCCTGACTGACGGGTCGATTCGTAAATAAAAGGGAAAAATGAGGAAACGGCACATAAGTCGCAAGAGAAATGATATTCGCGGTAATGACAGCGTTGGATCTGCGGACGGTAAAGTTGACGGCACGGTCGGTAAAACAGATGCTGTGTGAAATCAAAATGAGAGGCGTGTTGAGGGGAAAGAAATTTTGTTTAAAAGAAAGACAAAGGAAAAAATACCGAACGACCTTGCTGGGTAAATTCGATCGCTTCGAAATTATAGTCTGACATGCGTCTTATCTTATCTAGGTAACGCTACTCGCATGAGGTTTTTACTATCAATAAATGTGCTCACTTGAGTAGTGGTCATCTTCTGTTATATCAGCTGGTTCCGGTGTAGAAATATTTTCCTGAAACAGATGGACAAAAACACGGTGTTAAACGTTATAAAGCATTTTTTTTATGTATTGGGTTGAGCCATAAATCAGTTTCGAAGCAGGTAAATAAATTTTATTACAAAAAAAAAAAAATGAAATTTATTTATGACTCAATTCAATACAATCGTGTGTCCCGTATTGGCTATATACTTTTATCGACGTTATGGCAAATAATCCCTACGGGAATCTGACCGACTCGTGGACCATATAACGTCCTGATTTTGTGTTTTGCTTATACGAAAGAACGTATCGTTTCTGTATGAAATTAATGGATTTTCTCGTTGAAAAGAACGTGTCGTTATTTCGCAAGAAGCTACTTTGTGGTTGTATGGGCGCAGCCTCACTATCTGTGTCAGATCATGCGTTGCAACTTCAGAAGGTCGACTGGTATTCCAGTATGTTCCTACAGTTACTGGTACGGCCAATTGATACTGGTGAACTTTGTTTGGCGCCTGTTTTCCATAAACGGTAAAGTAATCGGTATCGCGAAGGAATGAAAACAAAAAAATTTGAAGAGCCGATCACACGAAAAAAAAAAAAAAAATCACACGACACACCTTACGCGACAGAAAATTCATTCGTAGTAAAAACTGTATCTCTACGCACATACGCGAAGCGGGATTCGTTAACGTGTTGAGAAAGTTTGTCAACTAACTTTTCACATGGAAACGTCCGACGTTACAATAAGCACACGTCGTTCAGGAAATTGCTGATTTCCATGAAAATTACAAGTACGTTATAAATGGCGCGAGGCTCGATCGAGTCTCTCGATAGAAACTGCCGAAGAATTTATTGAATAACCAACAAAATTTATTGACTGAATACTCATGAATACCCAAGCCACATAGTCTACGTTACTCCTAAAGATCAGAGTAATCCATGAGTGAAAAAGTTTTTCAAGTCGATATACACAGTGGATCTGGAGTTTTCAGGTAACCTACATAGATGCGTAAGAAAAAACAAACTTTTTCCTTTATCTATTTCTATAGACACATATGACGTCATACCAACTCTTAACACGTAACAATTGGAGAAATTATTAAAAAAATTATACATTGATAAAAAAACAATGTACTATACATAAATAGAAATATATGTAATAGAACGCTATACCGATCCATTCACTAGACTGGCTACCAGGTTAAAACTGGTACCAGGTTACTCGCGACAAGGAAACCACATCGGAATGGTAACTGGCTTTCTCACCTACGCACGGGCCGCCCCACTTCCGGCGGATGTCCTCTGATAAATGAGAATCTCACTATACGCTCAGTCGCTCCGCTGCAAACACCTACGAGTCATCGCAGCCACCGTGTTGCTCTTATCTCTCTTCATTTTCTCATCAGAGAAGAGCCAATTACGAGCCCTCTAAAAATCCAAGCTTCGAGCAGTCGCCGTACTTGGCACAGCTTCCGAGACCACTCTTGTAATTACTTCATGGATGGTTCATCATTTTTTTTTTTATTTTTATTATCAATCCATTCATTCTCAACGTTAAAGCACATACGAACGCAGAGCGACGCTGGACCGTCACGCGTGCCACGCATGATCCTCAACGTGGGAACCAGGTCCATCGAAAGAGTGAAGTATAGAGATACGTAACAGCGAGGACAGCCATGACGAGTATCGCAGACCTGTCCAGAGTAATGGCGGACGCGAAGCTCACACCGTGTGTCGTGTAAGAAGGGCGGGCGGGGGAGGGGATCGGGGTAACAGGCCAGGGAGAAACGTGGAACATTTGTTTAGTTGGCAGCAATTAAGCCACTTGGCGGCAATTGTTTGTCGCTCAGCAGAGAATTCCGCTCCCAAGCGCGTTGCTTGGACCGGCAGCCGTTATATACCGACTCCACCAACACAGCAATCCCGACGATAAAGGCGAA
The DNA here is from genome assembly GCA_031001745.1 of Hartigia nigra. Taxonomy (NCBI): domain Eukaryota; kingdom Metazoa; phylum Arthropoda; class Insecta; order Hymenoptera; family Cephidae; genus Hartigia; species Hartigia nigra. Next base: position 2,212,257 of record JARPRG010000289.1, read on the forward strand.
CGAGTTGCCGGGGTTAGGGGTCAACCGGGTCCAGTAGCCGGTGGTACAGTCTCCGCCAATCACCGTTGAGGAGACTACGAGCGACCACTGGATAAGATGAGCAGAGACGATTGTCTTTTGTTTCTCGGGGATAGAAAGGATCATGGACCATGATGCTGACTTGGTCCTTGGTGCCATGGGACCATACGGTTATTCGACAGTAACTGTGTGCTCTCTACTACGTACCTTACGGATAGTACCTAAGCATGGTAACCACGCTGATGTGTTATAGAAAGAGAATGAAGGTCGTGCCCAACCGTGGGTTGCGAACCATCTAGGAAAAGAGAGCCTGAATTGGACCCGTTATGAAGATTGCTCGACCTTCCAACTGACTGAGTGGTTTATTTGGTTAGATTCAGGTCTGGTTGGACGCTTAATGGCCAAATGATTGTGGGCTACCGGTGATTCCGTCTACTTCGTCAGATGAAATACCTACTGATTCACTTTTCCCGTTAATTCAGGCAGACACGGACCTCAATCGGGACTCGTTTGCTAAGGGGAATGCCTGAAGCTTTATCTGCCTACCTGCCTACCTACCTACCTATTTGCTTGGCACTTCGATCCTTTCAAGAGTCATCATTCAAGGACATTGGCCTAGCTCCTTCCATAGCCTTGATAACGCCGCTTGTGATCTAATCCGATCAGGCTGCATTATCTTTGCGTTACTAATATATATCGGAAGGCAGAGTAGTCCGGTTTATAGATAGTCGTGGTATCTGTTATGAATGCCGAGTGACTCTTGGGATATCGAATTTTTCAGAGTTCACGGTTATCGAATGCGTTCAGCGAGATCAATAATATCGAACGACAATGTGATCGATCGATCTACGAATAGACTGAAAGTGAATCGTATGAAATGATCAACTAGAATATTAATGGTTCTCATCAGCATTCGAAAAACCTTCTCGGAGCCTTCCGTTTTGACTTGTCTCTTACGTCACATCCGGTCAAGCTGATCGAACGCGAAAGGTGTAAATGGAGGCATTTGTAAATCGATCTTCCACTCGGTCGAGACTCATGAGTCGTGCTGTTTATCAGACCTCGAGCGTCACTCGTAGAGTTCTCTTTTGGTACCTTATTAGTAAGAGCCTCTTTCGTCACTGGGTCGGCAATGAAGTAGCGATGGAATGAGAGAGAAGATCAAGAGGATGAAGAAGATCAAGCTAAGTAAAAAAGGATGGCAAGACTGTGAGGGCTTCTATGCCTGGAGAGTCCAAATGAATCGGACCGATATATCAGTATCACGTACAACGAGTACAGACACTACTTCAGGTTGGCCACTTATGGAATGATTCTATAGTATCTTGAAAAATACTTCCTGACTAATATTTGCAATAAGTTATTACGACGATACTCGTAAACAAATAATTCATATTGATCTCATCTATCGATAAACGTAGCGAATGACTTTCTAGGTGATACGAAGATTGGTACCAACACGAAGAGCTTGGCGTTTATGACGTGCGTGTAAATGGTACAGGAAAAAAGGGGCCCTGTGACATCATCACGAACGAATGCGTCGAGGTCTCAAAGCGACGTAGCCAGGTTACGTCAGGGGAGCCAGAAGATGGTTAGAGCACCGATGAGTTGGTGGCACGTCGAAAGAAGTGTAGGAGGAGGAGGAGGAGGAGGAGAAGAAGCAGGAGACCAAGAAGATTGAGGATTAGGGGGCGGTAGTAGGGTAAGGGAGGGGACGCTGATGGGGTCACGATACCCGGGATAACCTCACACGTGTGCGCCCAAAGAAAAAAAGAAACAAGGGCGTCGCCCAGTTACTTCGTGAAAGAGAGAAGATCCGTCTGGTACCAAGAGTTTACACAGTTTACAAAAAAAAAAAGAAAATCGTTAGAAGACGGTAAACCCAAAATTTTGTTCCACCAAAAAAAAAAAAACATGTTTCAATTCTCCTCGAATAGTATCAAACGTCGTGAAGCTATTTCTCGACAGTGCTCCCTAAGATTCTTCGTTCTTTCCAACCGGTGGCTTGGCAGCCCTGGTGATGTTTCGTTCCGCGCGACTGACGGTGTCTACCGTGCCCGGTTGGCTACCTTACTTGACCCCTGCACAACGAGGGACAATTGGGTGTAACAGTCTCCCATTCGTCTGTCCGTGTACGTCGTCCCTAGATCCGTACGCCGCCCCGTTCGTTCGTGGTTTCTCTGAATCCTCAGCCGTGTAACGCATCCATTATTGGGGAGTTGTGTGCACGCTCGTTCCTGTGTGTTCAAACCGACTGTGACTTACTTTGCGACGGAGGAGGCGAGGAGGTGTAGGACGCCAAGGAGTAGACACATGTGGCGTCTAAGTGAAGTCACCGTGTGTTCCAACGAGTTAGGAAACAAGGAACGAATACTACGTGTACCGGTGGAGAAAAGAAGTTCGCCATTCCAATGATACCTGTGGACGATTGGATCATTGTCCGAATGATGAAGAATTGATCTGCACGTGAGGAACGTTGAAATGGACTATCTCGAAGACCTTATAAAAGTCTGATATAACATGCACTAACGAGTGCACTGTGCGACTGTATGTAAAGGTAATGGGATAGGACCGGTGGAGCCAATTCTCATGGAACATCGACGGTCGTTCGAGACGCGCTGTAGAGACTTCAGGTCTTGGGCTGAACTCGCACATGAGATCTGAGCATCCCAGGCTAGGCTGCTGCCAGGGAATATTATACTTGGCGATGACGCGTACGTACTGCGAGAAGGCTGTCTCGCCTCGTCGGGACTTGAGACTCTAGGGGGGAGATGAGGAGACGGGAGGTGTCAGGGTAGAGGATAGGAGGTTCACGAAGGAGGAGATAGAACTTGGAACGTTGGTACGTAAAACGAGAAAGGGAGGAGGCGTTGAGAGAGAGAGAGAGAGAGAGTGAGAGAGAGAGAGAGAGGGGGGGAGAGAGGTTAGGAGGGAAGCAGGAGACATAGGCGCCGAAGGTTTAATCAGAGGGGACCATCTGCATCAATCTCCCCCTTTGTATGGATTGCGGTAAACGTCGTGAACCACGGTGAACCAGCGAGTGTTACCGTTAAATGGTAACCGCTGAAGGAGACCATTGTCGACTTGGATCAGCCTTGATGTGTGAGCCAATGAAGATCTTGTGTGTGTACTAATGAAGGTTGTTTTTGTTGGGGTATAGACGAACGAGAAGATACGAAAAAATAAAGATATTACATATGAGACAATACAATAAGGAAATGTAGTATTAAAATTGGTTTTCTTTTTTTTCCCGACATAATTTCACATATCTAATGCACTTGCGACAAATGGAAAATTGTGTTATCAAGTGCGACCACAGACTCTTAAAGGAGCTTGATGAAAGATCAAATTTCAGGTGGCTCTCATTTGCAAGGCGTAAAGCCATAAGTGGTAGAGTTAAGTAAAATCGAATCGAATTCAGAGCGGCTGTCCTTGGCCACATGCCAATCAGCTGATATCGGCAGTCCCACTACCAGTCTCCTCGCAACCATGAATATCTACCACGTCGTATCTATCGGTAGGAGGTCGCGTACCCGATGCATTCCCAGCATTCCTGATCAGCGACTATATACCCGTGCTTGAAGAAACTTCGCATCATTGGCACCTAATACTAACTTATCGATGTATCCACCTACACGAAACTTCCAACCGTGTACTAAGTTCAATGAATAACTAGTGATCTGAGGTAATAGCGAGGACGATATTCTTGAAACAAGAAGGCTGGAAAGGGTCCGCCGTTAAAGGTCTCTGGTTCAGTATCATTCGTCGTAGAAGCTCCTATGGATTCGCAGAGACATTCTCGCCGGTATGAACGGTGCCAGGCGCGTGAGGTATTCTAGGACGGTTCGCCAGTTCCAACGGCGCCCCTACAAACTGGAATACTGTGCTCTATTGGAGGGGTCGAGAAGAGAAAGGAGGTGGCGGTGGCCGTAATGGAGGAGAGCTTGAAGGTGCCTAGGGAGCTCAGACTGGTGGTTGTGTTTGCAGGCTTTGCTCGGCGGTACCTCCTTCCCATCTCTTTCTCCCCTTCTCGCAGACCACTCCTGCCCCCATTTCCTCTGGCATTGGGGATTTTTTTGAGGGCTCGTTGAGCACAGAGGCGGCATGGAGTCGCCAGCCTGGCAAGCAAGCAGCCAAGCAACCAAGCAGGCCTTGCTGGCCCTACCCCTCGACCCATCCGACCGTCTACTCGACCCACACCTACGGCTGAGGTCGATACACGCTCCTCCGTTTCGCTTTACTTATGCTCTATAAGGGAGGACACGGTATGGAGGTAGTGACGAACACGAACTAACTCGTGCTCCGACTTAGGATCAGAACAAATGTTAAGAGACCTCAGTCATACAGAATTCCGATGTATTCATAAAACGTGATGAGGAGTGATTAAAAATTTAAGATTTTTTTTTTAATAAAAACTAACCATCGTATCGAGATACGTGTATGGAAGACATTTATGGTAAAATGATTCAGGTAAATATTGTTTGTAGAATGAGTAAAGGCATAGCCATCGCTACGTACATCTGTGGAAGCATACAGCTCACGGCGGCTTTTGTATAAGAGAAAAACAAGATACGATAGAGTACGGGGAGTGAGAGAAGACAAGAAAGTGGTGGGAAGCGGACGAGGTACAGAAAAGGGAGATTGGGAAAGAGTAAGAGAGACGAGAGTCCAAGGGAGAATAAGGGAGGGTCAGAATGGTCACGAGTGCAAAAGAGAGGAAGAAGATGAATCGAGAGAGGCAAATAAAAGAGAAAACGAAGAAAAGATAGAGAAAGGACAGAAGTGGAAGTCAAGAACCCTAGAAGGAATTAAGAGCTTATTCGTAACAGGCACCGTGATGAAGATCCTGTGGCAGCGCGAGCCGTCTAGGGAGTTTCGAGAAACAGTGGCATGAGGTACGGAGTAAGAAAGTACTTTCCCCACTTGGCCGACTTTGAAATTCCGATCGTGCGCCTAGCTGGTAAAAAGGACGAAAGAAAAAAAAACAAAAATGAGATACCACTATCTAGCGAAAATCCCACAGACAAGTACCACTACAGGACCGGCAAAACTTCCTAGACATATATCTCCTTCACGACTACAGCATCTTTCTTTTATAACGGTCACGAGCAAATTAAGCTCGACGTAACTAACTGTAAACACAGAATTATTCTGTCGAATACATCTACCCCAGTGCATCGGTATATTATTAACTTTTTGTTTGTTTTAATTTTCCCGTATATCCCGTCAACTAGAGGAAATTTTCTAAACCGATATGACTTCCTCGCGAAAAATCAGAAGCATCTGCTGTCTTACTCTCAAATTAGAAGTGACGATACTCGTTATCACTGCGCACAGGCTATTCTCTCGACGAGGATTCTGATGCGATACTCCTTTCAGGGTTTTCAAGTAAACTCCGGGATCTAAAGTCGGATTCTTAGAGCGAAGCTTCGCGAAAGGCGTCCTTTCAAGTAAGTCACGATAAAGGAAACGCTGCAGCATTGTGGGCGACCACGGAATCAACACACGAATGTTACTCGCCTCGCCATCCACAAGTCCCAGCGTACAATTGCAAAGAGTGACGAACTATCAGAGATAGTCCAGAAGCTGGAAAAGACACCCCTGTCCTAAGGGTATCCTTGTGTACATTGTGTGAAGCGACCCGCAGCACCCAGCAGCCCCTACAGTGTCGCAGACGTCATAGTGCCAACCTGAGCCAACCCTTTCTCGACTCGGAAAAGTAACTATCGCATAAAGCCGGCAACCCCGACAGTTTGCGAGGGATGATCAGTCTCGTGGAAGCATAACGGGTTACGAGTTACGACGAAGGCTTAAACTTTTACTGGTTCAGGAGCGTCAGCGTCTGGGGTGATTTTGCCTTGGTTACTCACCACCCTTACCTTACCTTATCCTATAGCAGAATCCCCATCCAAACCCCTTGCCTCTCATCCCATTCTATCCTATTTCAACCCCTAGCTTGGTATAACACGTCATCTCGTACCCCAAGCTCCAATACCTCCTGTACCCGTCCAGCGGTTGGTACTAGCAGCATCCCCTGCAGCATTCTATCGGTCCTTTTCTTTCGCCGCGAGAGAACGAGAACTCTTTGCTCGAGAGCGTCTCCTCTTTTACCCACTGTCTTTCGACCGACTTTACCACCACAGTATACAGGAGATAGGCGATAGTGCTTTAGGGTCGTAGAGTGCGGAGAAAGCAGGGCGCTACCGTGGCTCCAGAGCCCCCTCGTGTGTCTGACTCGCGAGGGGTTGTACGCCAGAAAGGAGGGGTGGCCGATGGGTGGTACCGAAGTGCTAGCATCCTGGCGGAAAGGAACGGAATGGCAGGGGTCTCTTAAATCGGCAGTGAGATTTTATAGGAGTTTATCTTCCTGCGATGGGGATGCTGGATGGGAAATGGAAACGTTTCAAAATTGCTACCGGTTATTTTGTATGAATGGGTTAAGATGCGTTCTATCCTTACGTCCGATCGATTGGCTGATCCTCTTCGGAATTTCTCTCGTTTCATAGTTTTGCTCTGTCCGGTTAGAACAAAGGAGGATGTTTGAATACGGCTTATACTTTTTTTTTTGTATACCCCTTGAAGAAACTGTATGCTCACTGTTCTTAAAACAACCCTGTTCAGCGGGGTATTGTGAAGTGGGGTACAGTCAGTCTAGAAATAACAAACAGCCACCCTCTGCGGCTTTGCTGCAGAGGTGCTGGCAGCGTTTGGTTCTGCGGGTCCTACTAGTCTATTGGTACCCTAAATGCGGGATATTAAAAGGCTAACAACGTCTTGAGGTGGAAGTGGCAGTTGAATTTTATGGTGGTCCATTTATCTGACTGCCTGGGCCTTACGGTCCCCCTCGTATCTCATGTGAAAAGATTGTTGTATTTCCGTGACGAGAGCTTGAATTATATATACTTCAATCCAGGAACAGCAGAACCACTATTGTTAAGGGGATATGGTATTATTGTAAAAGAAGATCATCCATTCTCAAGATCCATTGAATTGTATCGATAGACTTACAGACACTTGAAATTTAGCTGGGAAGGAAACAATTAATTTTGCCAATAGAAAGGACCAAAAAAATCTATCTTATTAAATAGCAATGCTTTAAATGTTTCATCGTTGTGACACGTAGAACCAAAAAAAATTCAAAAGTCCTCGAGAAAATTTTTCTTCGCGTTGCAGGATTTTATGTATCTTAGTTTTTTATGCGTTTCGGTGAGTCATGAACGTTTTGCGAATGGCGCGCGATGCATCTCAAGATAAGATACACCAAGACGAAATGCATTACGAAAGAAAGAATCTCGTGTAAGAAATCAAGTTCAATATTCACGAGCCACGCGAAAATAACAATCGCTGATTCTAACACGTACCCAACCCTCCTAACTTCCACAATACAACCCGTATAGAAGAAACCAAATAAAAGACTCGACAACCGCAAGAGCGTCCTCCGTCGTACAATCGCTCAAGGGAAACACTAAAAATTACCATGGGTATATAAACTCCGTTCGATCACGTATACAAAATAGCACCCTTAAACGCAATTCCACCCATAATCATGAATCGATCCGAATATCATATACAATACGGTACATATGCCTCAAAACCGATACACTATAACTACAGTTCCAAAGAATGAAGAAAAGTCGGATTCCATGCCCCAATCAATCTTACAAACAATTCTATAAAACATTGCACCGAAAAATGTAAAACAAAAAATATTACTCTTAACAAGTAAATCAAACGTCTTCTAAAGTCTAATCCGAATAAAAGAAATCTCCTAAAGATTCGCGAGTGTCTATATCTACGTGCAGGCTATAAACAAAGTCGCCGTACTCTGTCGTGTGTCATATAAGCTCATAAGCACACACGGTATCAGACTGTAGTAACGCATAATGCGTAGGGCGCACCTACGTGCTTGAATACGACCGCCTCTCACGCATCGCGTATGTACCTGATGTTATATTTAAATGCGACTCGACGGTCGTGAAGCGACTGACGCGCACGTAAGATGCGCACACTGGCGTGGAACGGAAAGATAACCCATGTGACCTTCCCCCCACCACGTGACCAGCCAGTGGCGGCACCGAGGACGTAGTGGGGACAAAAGGGTCATAGGAATCGTAGAAACGAAGTGGGGATATTGTTGGCGGCCAAAGTATACTCAAAGAGAAAGAGAGAGAGAGAAAGAAAGACAGTAATGGGATAGGTAAAGAGGGATGTATTGACAAAGGGGATAGGACCGGGAGAAGTGTGATAAATTCGTAGGAGGGTTACCGTACGTGCAGAGGCCAAAACTCAATGAACTGCTATTGATTAGCTGCTCATTTTATTCCGACTCGTTCTTATGCGAGACGCGTGACGACGGCTCGCGCCACTCACTCACTAAAGAGCTTCTCGTTCGATACCTCTACGTTTCACTTATGCTTGTTTTTCGTTTTTCCTTTCGGCCGGACCCTTGGGACCGGTCGACCGGCTATGGACTTGCCGTGGACAAAGTCACGAGGGTAGTGGGTCAGTAAGAAGTTTTTTTTTGTTTTTTTTTTTAAGAGCAAGAGGTGAGCGTCGATGATGGCGGAGAAAGCGGGTCGGGTATGGGATATTTTATGACACGATTACCCGACAGGCGTAATGAGAGTCGCATTGCTGTACGGATTTTCTTCTTAAAATACAGTACTTACTGTACTCTAGGTAAGCCTAAGATTTCTCAAACTTGGATAGTACCATATTCCTCTCGATAATAATGTATATGTGTAATGAACTTCTTCGTCGAGAACCTGAATTCTATGTACATAGGAATTTCGTGTTTGACAAACGAAGCGTCCTTTGTCATTTGACAGTATCAATACTGACTCCTACTTAGCCGAGAAAAGTTCGAAAGATACAGCCGTGGGAACTTCAACTAATTCGTGATTTAATTTGCCAGACCATTTGTCGATTTGGCCTGGTTCCAATGCTGGCGCGCTATGGAGCAATGTAAACCGAACGAAACGTCCACTGCCGAAGAGTCTCGTAGGTTAGGGAGAAAAGCAGAGGCAGCGCACGTGTGGAAAGGTGCGTTGTACTCGAACAGAGTGAAGTTATAATTAGCTGGGAAGTCAGCTACCAGAATCGTATAGGTAGACCAACCAACTACCAATTGAACGATCGAAAGACCCAATACGCGAATATTCATTAAATTCAAAATCACTTGAATCGTTCGAAATATCAAACACTTATATAGCGAGCATCAATCAATGTTTAGTAGAGAAAAATAAAAAAAAATTATACGCATTCTACGTATTTTCATTTATCCCATAATTTCCACAAATCGACCTTATCGTATCAATAAATCCAATCGGTTGCAATTAGTCGCTTAACGGTTGAATACTTCCTGTGATATCACAACTACTTATCAATACCACGCATTACTTTCGACCCAAATGGTTAACCACTTTCGTGACTCGCGTGTCACCGATAACCTGTAACCTTCGAGAGCCATCAGAATCACCGAACTGATTAGTCGTACCAACACTGCCAATATATATAACGTATGACTCCCGTAAAGGAGGCCAGTATAATTAGAAACAATATCGCTTGCATTATCCAAGTCAATGAAATATACATAAGCTAGAATATACCAAATTAACATAACCAATAAACTGCCAATACTTCTCTATGATTATCAACAGGTACGAGTTTGGAGTAAACATGAAATAAAACAAAATAAGACACCGCTATGCTTCACTGTCACAAGAACACAAACGAATTTGAATTATGAATCCTTGCGGTACAACGAAGCATATCAAAATTCATGGATAAAAAATGGCACCTTGAAGCAGTAAAACTTGACGGTGCATCGCGGTACCTCTCCCGAGCGCACATGTATTACTAACATTTCCTCGGTTTTTTTTTTTCAAAATGTCCCGGCATGCTCTCTAAATCCGAGCGAGTAACAAGGCGAAGGTACGAAATTGAAAAATTGAAAATAGCGTGTCCCCCATGGGGATGGCCGACGTATTACTCTCTGGCATTCAGGTTCTCAACCCCCGGCGCAGTCTTTTCATTCGTCCTTTTTTCGTGATCCTCGAGAGCACGCAACCGCACTACCCCCTCCGCCGGCCCCACGCTCAAGGCAGCCTTTGCAATTTTCCCACGTGATCTCCACATAAGACCAACTCCTGGACACCCGCGGGAATCCTCGAGTATTTTTGACAAACCGTACCCAAACTCCATCCTTAGTGTCTGACCGGAGCTCTGTAATACCAACGAAAAAAAAAAAATATGACGGCAGTATACACGTATAACAAAACCACAGTACGCGCTGTATGTACATCATGCTCGTAACCTTATCACCGATCAACACGTGACTACGGAATTATTATATAATTAATATTAATCCCAATTACGGTTATCAATATTGCCGCGATAACGAGCCAAGAAGAACCCGGTGGTTGAGAACCTACCAAGTCGAGACTCATTGTCAGAAGTCTTGGCATCCTTCGAGGAGTGGGCGTAACCGTCGGAGGAAGCGACGCTACGGTACGTTGCAATTTTGGTCACCGTGTATAATACGCCTCTGTGCACCGAGTGCCAGTGTATATACAGGTATAGAGATACACACAGAGAATAAAATGTGTGTGGGACCGTATATAGGGTGTCGCTCTAATGTGCAGACTCCGTTGCTCGGCTCGGCTTAACGTGTATTCGCATTTGGAACAACGCGTGCCCCTCTCCCCCATTCTCTCCTAACCACCACTAGTTCTCACTCGCTCACTTTTTCTCCCTCTCTCAAGCTCGCTCGCCTCCGCTATTCTCTCTCTCTCTCTCTCTCTCTC
>JARPRG010000289.1:2223179-2282435 GCA_031001745.1 Hartigia nigra
GTTCTCACTCGCTCACTTTTTCTCCCTCTCTCAAGCTCGCTCGCCTCCGCTATTCTCTCTCTCTCTCTCTCTCTCTCACGCCGTCCTGCCACCCTTTTTCACACACACACGACGGAACAACAGCAGAGAAGCGCGTGTTCGTGACGGCGATAACGTTAACCGGGCGTACCGGCGTGTTACGTGTAATGCGCTCTTTGTAGATGCCCCGTGCGGATGAGCGTGTGCGTTTCGTATGCGTTGTACGCGATATAGCGCACGAGTGTACAGTTTGGCTTCGGGCCTCGTACCCACAGTCTATCGATCTCCCATATATGAAATACTAGAAAGGCCTAGAATGAATTTCGTTAAAGATGAAAATTCATTGCTCGACGCCTGTAAACCGATAGAAGCATATCTGCACTTGCGCGTATTAATATAATCCCAGAAATACACGTGGAGTACTAGATAAGACTGGCGCATGGAGATTTTACATTTTTTCAAGCTGCGATACGTGTCACGGCGAATAGAGCGTCCAGTCCAGTTCGTGTCGCCCACATGTGCCATAGAGAACGTGGCATGAACGCTCAACGATGACACTCCGCCATTTTGTTGCACCCACTGACTACCCACGTACCTTAGTAGGGTACTCTAAGAGAAGCCTATACGAGAAAATTGCACGAAAGTCTTCGTCGAGATTGTCGAGAGGATGGAAGGATTTTTTTTTTTTCAATGAAATTTAATCATCCTAATGTGTTTTTAATCGTGACTCGTTCGAAGCCGCAATTCTGTTGGTCCTTTCGTAATTACCAATTAACGATACGAAATTGTAGGAGCGTCACCGTGAATTACGGGTTATTGACATACGGCTATTTAGCAGTGTAGTGTTGAATGATAACGGGTGTCTCAAGCGTGAAGGATTTACAGTATAGATTTCAATTGGAATTGTCTGTATTTAGGATTCTGAAGCGTCGATCGATGCGATATGATACGAGCATCGAATTGATTCTATGATATTAATGTCTTATCGAAATCCATCGATCTAACGTGAAGTACGATTTGTATGAAGATTTATCGATACTCCTGCACCTCATAGCGATGCCAGGCGCTCGCGTTATTATCGCTTACCTTTGTTCTGATTAGTTCGTATCTCGAATTCTTGACAAAAACTCCAATCGCATAGCGGGTAATAGTAATTTTATAGCAATTAGAGATTATTATAAATATTATACATATTTCATATGCACACTGACCGTTACACGCTTCGTATCGATGAGGAAGGTTTTCGGTATGTGAACATTGACGAAGCCTTACCTGAAAGTAAAAGAAGGACGTATTTTAGAGGGGTTAGAATATTCATAAACTTTAGTCAAGTTTGGCGCAATCGGATTTTCCTCTCAGAGATCCGTGGGATTATCGATATTTAAAGCGGAAGCATTAATTCTCGACAGAAATTCAGGAACCAGGCAAATTCTGCTATTCAACTAGAGAGGCAAGAGACAAAAAGAAAAAGACGACGAATCTTTGGTAATAAAGTTTTAATCGGTCCGCGGGAGTTTCATCCTGAAGGCGGAAACGACGTCATTTCAAGCGGGCGAGAGCAGTGAAACCGCACGAGAAGGAATAGAGAAAAGAAAGGATATAAGAAAAAATAAATAAAAAAAGTACGTAGAAAAAGAAATGACCCATCAAAGAGAGATCTATCCGTTTGTACGTTCTCCTAATATATATGCTGGTCGTATAAGGATCCACTAATGATAATTTCACACATATATATATATATATATATAGTCGCATCTTTTCGCCGATCAAGCAAAACACGAATGAATCAAAAAAATCAGTTTCATACCACTCACTGGGTAGACTAATTCAACTGTCAGGAACGTCAATCATTCAGGATCGGATCGATCCTATCATTAAAACCCACGTATGGGAAGTCACACATTACGCTAGAAAAAAAGATTCCTATAAGGACATGAAAAAAAAAAAAAAACACGTTACAGAATCTAAACAAATAGAAAACTTAACTCGAGTACAGAAGTGAGAATAAAATAATTCACGATGATAACCAAGGATACGGGGTATTCCCAGAAATTAAAGTCGTTCCCGTGGTAGAAGCCGGCAAGAACATCAGAACGGTGGAACGATGGAATAGGCAACCAAGATTGGATAGATACGAAGTAAAGAGAGCCAGACTGCCGCGTCCGGGCATTGAGAAAATTGTTCCGAGTTTTCTTTTTCCTTCTCTTTTCGCCTCGAATGGCGATAGAAAGTCCAGCAGCAACCGGCGACGCCGACGGACCGGTAGCAGTCCGATCTTGCGTATCCTGCCTTCAAACTGGGACGCCGATACCTGGAGGCTCTCCTTTTAATATTGCACATGAAGTAGGTACCTACTCCGTACAGTGAAGCGAGAAGAAGCAAGACGAGTTTGGTACCACTGGTAAACATTTCATCACGAAGAACTGAAAGATGGAGGATCCATAGAGACCTCTCGCGTGACGTAAAATTTTCAGTACAAGCTGTCACCATGGAAATCGAAAAGCTCGAAAGCCAAATATCAAATGTTAAACTGATACGTTAAATTTTACTGTATTACGTGAGACGATCGTTTTCCAGTAAGGACACCCGGTAGACGGGAGACCGGTCCCACTCTTGTCGTATATACACGCAGTCTCACGTACCAACAGAGAGAAACGTGCGCCGCGAGTAGATGCGTGTCGGTTCGCAGAAACAGTCAATTCTCTTAGCAGAAAGTTGACGGGACGATTTCGGTGTTTTTGCGCATTAATATAAACGACTATGGTTATGAATTACCGCCGCATAAATATATATATATATATACAGCAGTAAGAGTAACGTACAACTAAATATATGGTCCAGCCGCGAGGAAGCTGTTTCTCTGGGTTTATAACGCGAGGGCGTTGGGATTAGTTGGACGGGCGCCACTAAGATTTCAATTAACAGTAATTATATGGCAAGTCTCTCCCGGCACATCCCATACCGTATCCCAGGACTTGGTTTCCGCTTCCACCAAGAAGACCCACCCTCGTCGAGAACTTGGTTGCCTTACCAGTACAACGGGTAAAGAGTACTGTGTAACGGGTACGAGGTTGGGTTATCGCGAAGCGTAGAATAAGATTCGGTCGCAGCTGCTAAAGCCAAAAGCCGCGGAGAAATATCCTGGCTACTGTGTGTCGGTACCGTCGAGTCTTTTCAGCTGCATGTGCAAGAGAGGTAGAAAAGACTTTTGGACAGTGCCAGAAAGTTTTCTCAAAGTTTCATTTGCGGCGTAAAACTATAGGCACGGATTCTAACGGCGTGAGTAGCGGCACCCGACAGCACGAGAAGACTGTGGGTGCATTTAATACCTAGTGTAGGATTCTTAAGAATTGGCATGGATATTCAGGGGTGGCAAATGAAAGAAGAGGGTAAAGGGTAAGGGAGGAGGAGGAGGGGGGGGGGAAAGACTAGTTGAGGGTTGTATAAGGATACCCCAATAGCACCAGCGGCTCAGACGCCTGCCAAATCCCTGGCTAGCTGTGTATACTGTATATACATATATATAGCACCGACGGTAGGATCGTAAGGCTTTACTTTCCAGAGCAATAAAAGCTAACCGAACGTCGTCGGGACGTCGATGTATTTTCGTAAAATGAGAAACGACCTAGACTCTTCGACCTAGGACAAAACGCCTTAGTATCACGTGGACGATACTATAGCACGTAGTAGCACATACCGTTCTACACTATACATATGTATATATAGCGTCTACGCGTATAGAACATATGCCAGAAGAGCGAACGCTCTCGTTTCTCAATTAGAGGCACGTGTGTAACACGAACTCGAAATATCCTCGGCTAATTAGCCGATAGACCATTGGCAATAGAGGGTTGACTCGTAGGGTCGTGATAACGATCGACCCCGTCCGCAAGCTAACTACGAGACAAGGGTTGGTCTAGGACTATGACAAAATGTAGAGGATCGCTATGTACCACCCTATATATCAAGCATACGTATACTACGTGCATATATAGCCAAGCTTTGTGGTTCCACTCGAAATGTATATAATGCTAGAGTAAATGGCAGTGCAATTCACGAAGAGATTGGTAACCGAACGAAGCCGAAGCTTGACGAAGTAAAAGCCGAGTAAGACGAAGTTACGTCGGCTACAAGTTTCCCTGGTGGCAAAGTACCAATGGAGAACGACTACCCAATCTCCATTCTGGGTACAGCATGCTTTGTAGGAATTGCCTTTATGCGAAGTGCCAACTAATACTTGCAAGTATTCGTTCGACTCACGGGGTACAGGGTACGTAAATCCGAGTACCGGGAAGATCTGAAAATTGAAGCGACGGATGGTTTCTCCTTCGGTTAAGTCGGTCGTATCAACTTGTTGCATTAATTACGAAAGGGGGAGACTATTAGGAATCGATTTGTTAGGAAGGCTCAGTGGATTCCCCTCTGCGCGCTGGAGTAAGTTTCAATACTGTGTATAGCGTCACTGTGTGGGTTACGTAGAAAAATGATTACGCTTGGTATAAATCTCGAGAGAAAATTGCTAGTGTGGCTTTAAGTTATTTTTGCAATTAGATACATTTTTTCGGGGTTGATATATATGTATGAGAACAAAGAAAAAACGAAGGTTGAAAATCGCCTTTGAAATATATGAATGGAATTACGCTCGTTAGGATTGTTTACCGTAAAATTGGATATAGTTTTTTTTTTTTTCGATTGCATTACCAAGTCACAACTAATACAGTATGAATAAAGCATTACGTAGCTCTACCGGATGGGACATAGTTAATGCATTGCCTTGCGCGTTATAGGTATACAGACCAGAGAGATCTACCAGAGTTTGAGCTTCCGACGTAAAAAAAAAAAAATGCACTTGCAAAATCGGGAATCAAGAAGAAACGCGTAGAAGGTATGGATAAAATTTTGGGTAAAATCTGTGAATACCATACGTCAAATCAATTTTAATCGAAAAGTTAAAAACCGCTTCCACCGTCGACTAGTACCATTTTAATTACGCACGCTCGACGGCCAATTCCAATCCCTGTCTATATTCATTCCACGTATCTCTAATATGTAACGTCCACCGTCCTATTCACTTGCGCAACCGAAAGGCTTTTAGCACAATTTGCCAACAACGCCATTCACCGTTCAGTCAGCGCATCGACCCTGAAGAAAAGTCAGTCGGTATCATCGATCAATCGCACGCGATTAAAGTCAATAAATTAATTACGAGCTACCTTTGATAATTTTGCCGTATAAAAATACAGGAAATACAATAATACTACAGAAAATTTGCCCACCGATCGCCATCCGTATCCCATTGCGCGAGACTCGATGAGTTAAAGAAATAGAAAAAAAAAAAAACTTTATTTAAAACAAATACAAGAAAAATTTCGCAACAGCACGGAAACCTCGTTTTACGTGCTCTCGTACGAAGCGTACGAGTCTTGCTTCTCGAGAAAGGTCTACAAGCTAAAACCGAGAAGTACTCCCGGTGTAAACAGTGCAGATACTGATTCGCGCCTTGAAGGAATAGGTGTTCGTAAGAGCGGATACGTGAACCGGAAGTGGTCGGTAGCACGGCGGTTGGCTACCGGCAATTACACGAACCCACACGACCATCCTATCAAGCGAGCCCGTCGTTTCCTATAAGCATATGATGCCTCTCTATACATTATATACAGTTAGCACGTGAGTATGTATTACATACGTGAATAGACTTTGTATATATACAATTATTGCCACGTGTATGCAATGTACTTGCATCTACCGTGACTATAATGGTGTAGCAGACAGAGCCCGGTTTCGTGCGAAACACTTATACACTATATACATATCTGCAACCAGCCAGGACATCAAGAGAAGTGAAGAAATAAAAAAAAAAAAGTAAAGAAAAACACGTCAACTCACTTTTTTTTAATCCCTTCTTACTCGACCATTCTCGGGCGCACGGCTCACCTTGATAATACGAGATATCTGAAACGAGTACACTAGGGGACAACAGCGAGGTAGAGAAGGACAGGAGGAATGACTGTACGAGCACTGCCGGGACACGCCAGTGCAGAAAGGTGCGGTTGTGTAACTGGATACCGTGTGCTGGCTTGTATAGCGACGTTAGGTTGATACGTATTTGCCTAAGCAGTATCGCGAGATGAGAATGAAAGTTAACATATGAATATACCTGATCCACGAAGAGTACCGATCTTGCCCGACTGTTATATATAGAATATCGGCAGAAGCATGCGCGATGTCAATGATGAGTATAAGAGGAAGCTTATAAGAATTGCATAAGACGATCGAGATTAAAACTGGCCACATGCGATCAAAGTATTCTGGGATCACAATGATATAGGGGATGGTACGTGATCGTTAAGTATGACGTGGGTGATCTAGGATCGAAATATCGAGCGGCGAGTATGTCGCACGAAATACGTTCGAAAAAGGGTCGATATTTCAAAAATCATTGTGGGGTTGAACTGGGAGTTATTTTACGTCATATACACACATATAGATATATAGACTGTGTATACCATATAGACGTAGGGACTCTACCAGCAGCCGTCAATAATCCGGTGAATAAACTATCGTCCAGCCGCCCACATTTACCACCCAACCACCCATTCGCCACAACCCTACTCAACCGCCACGTACACCAGGGCGTACGTCATATGTATTGATAAGCGCACACATCGCTTTGTATATATACTATATAGATGTGCCAAACCGATCGCATATACCACTAAGTACATATGTCTATTATGCGTATATACACGATTATACGCGTTTAAGCATATACAGGTATAATACACTGGACCAGTGACCAGCCATGAGTGAGTACTAACAATGGATATGATCAGTTCGTGTGAAGAACAAAAAAAAATATATAAAAAAATCATAGATGATTGTATTATTTTTTATTTTGACCCTACCGATCGCGATAGCGGATTTGTGTGTTATTTTTGAAATTTGTCGGTCACCCGGGTTAGAACGTATGCATGGACTGTGCTAGTAGTTCGTACGGTTGTATCATAGAGCACTTTCGGTACATTCTGTACAAGTATGGCAGATTTTTTGGACTTTAAAATTGTTCGTCTTCGAGAGTGTGGCTAATCCGTCACTAGCGTGGATCACCTATATACTAAGGGAACGATGTATTATTGACACCACAACTCCACCCCAATGTAGCCTGCCACCGTTAACCCTCTGCGTACTACCCTATTCCGAATCGCCCAGGTACATAAAATATCTTGATGGATATACAGGGTGATGTGGTGAAAATAGATTTTGTTGTAGTCCGTCATTGTTTCGTTGATCGTACTGAAAGTTTCACCGAATCTAATTATCGAGTCTTTTTTTTTGTATTTCGTCATGACAGCTTTGTTATGAATTTCGCCATACGGTATGCGAGAAGTCGGTATAATTTTTGTTGTTGTTGCGAATCAGTACCGAAGCGTCTAGATATTTTTGGCTATTGAGAAATTTGATATGCTACTTCGCTCTCGGGAAGTCGGATAATTTCAGAAAATGAAAGTTTGCCAGTGCCGTCTTGTCTCCCATGAATTTTTACACCCTGGCGCCACTCCATCAAGTTCTTGGCTCAATTAGCCTTGATTAGCCTGCGGAGCGTGATGTAAGGGCAAGGGGCCAGGATCATGGTCCTGTTACTTGTCCCAGGTGCGGGAAGATTGAGAGCTAAGTGGAGTTAATTCAATCGAATTGACGTAAAGTTATCGGAAACGCTCCTAATGTACGAATTATCTTATTCTCGCATAATTTCATTTTGCATAGTTCGTTAACCTAACGATAAAGCATGGACCGACCGGAATGAACTATACACATTGATAGTAGAAACGTGACAATACGTTATTTAGAGACAGGAGACAAATGATTTAAAAAAGAAATTTAATAAATGGATACTCATGAAAATTTCCAGGAATAAACTTATTTTTCATCGTGCATAATAAAAAGATCAACACCATAATAATTGATATTCTTACTGATAAGGATTATCCTTAAAAATATTCGCCCCCGTAGCGTAGTAGCTCATTCTAGAGTGATAACAAAATATAAAAGATTAGATAATTACGTCTAAAGGAAAGTAGGTCCAAATACTGTATTTCCGGAATGTCGAAAATCGCTGAATTATAAATATATATAAAAAAAAAAAGAAGTGTACAACGTGAAAAAGGACAGTCTAGGAGAATGTTATTTTTCGAAAGAAAGATGGAAAGTTTTCACGAGCGGAGGATGACAGCCAGGTAGTTGGATGTTATAAGAAATGGCAGGAATAATGGAACACGTCTCGGTTTACCTACTATCAGACGATGAACTCGACCCAGGATACCCGATGACCTCGAGCGACAGTATTTCACAAACGAGTCATCACTGTCATCACCCATGCAGACAACAACAAATAAGTCCCAGTCATTCTCAACATAATTCAATACTTTTCCACCAGAGTCCACTCTAAGTCCGACCAGATTTTAACCGCAGTACCATTCAAGTACATTCGGTTAGTACTTTTAGTGCCCAAAGACTCGACCTTCGTTCTAACTGACACAGACATCCCACGATTAGTCGGTTTCAGGCATTGTCAATCGCAGTCATCATGTCGGAAGATTTGTATATTTACCATAAACATTCGATAACCAACGACAGTCTATCTAGAATATTAACAAGTCATTCGATAGATTATAGAGGGTGTACCTTTATCGTTAGCATAAACCCTGTTGCCTAGACTCTGCTGATTCGAAGCTCTTGTCCCTTTTTCTTTGCAGCCTCACAGCAATTCAACTTCGATAAAGCAACGCAGGCATGTGACTCTGTCAGTTAGTCAACCAGTCAGCCATTACGTCCGTCCGTTCGTCTGTCCGTGGAGGCGTGATTGTTGCAAAAAACGCTACAGGACGTTGCATGTGGACGCCAATGCAGTGTACCTTGACACGGATGGCTCCCTGAATCACCCAACGGCCAGCGCAAACACCAGCTCGCTATCTACAACACGCCTACCACGTAAAATTCTGAAGCGGTACGTATCGTTGTCGCCCATCCGACCAGTCGATAAGCCCATCCTCATAGACGTCCTCATTTTTCCGTATACACCCGGTATACATTGAGAGAAAGATTGTGTTGTTTTGCTCGACCTGAGTAGACTCGAGCTCGTTCCCCATTCCAGGAAACAAGGTCCAAGAAAGAATAGCCACCCTGGGTACTAGGTATATGTACCATCCACACAATTTATACAAGCATGCTAGTTTTCACGAGGACCGTTGCAGCCTGAGGCTATTCTTAGAAGGGAGGAATAATTTCGAGACACCCGGTACGTCGCAATGGAGCCCATAGGGGTAGAAAGGGAACGATGACTAGATTGCCCGGTTGCCGGACACACCCTTACTGACAACTTCGAACAACGTGGAAATGTCGTTGAGACTATATTTTCGTTGCGGACCCACATATACGTGAACGGTCTCTATCGTTGTCAATGGGGTGAGATGGGGTAGTTTGCCCGGTGGCACACGAGCGCACCCCATTTGTTGGTTCCAGGCAGAGACATACCTGATCTTATGGGAAATCCATACTGGCCCTTAGTTCGGTGGGAATATGAGGGGTGTGTTCGCCACCCCTTGCTACCCACATGTCTCTCCTTCATTGCGACGTTTCCTCCCTCTTTATCGTCGTCTAACCCTCTTGTCCTCCCTCTCTACAGGGCTTCAACCCTGGCTATGTGTTGGCAACTTTTCTACGAGGGGTGGAGAGAAAAAAAAGAAGGGACGTTCGCAATCTAACATAAGAGGGGTTGCTCGTTATCCGCCAGAGGCAACCTGGCCCGCCGCCCTTAGCTTTATTATTTCTCCGCTGACTCGGCGCACCCGACAAGAACGACTGACAAAACGCCTGCCTAATGTTTGACACGAGATGATAACCGCAAGGGAAAACTACCGGGTAATTTGCCAAAAACTCCCCGAGCGGCATCTTCCTCCGGTATGATTCACGACCTGGTAGGTTAGGTTAGGAACATCGACGTCGCCACATGCGTATTCGTTCAGATAACACACCGCGCTACCAAGAGTATATGTATATTCATGCTATACAAATGCTTCGGAAATATACAAAACACAACCTAACATAAGGTAACAAGGTTAAAGACAGCCAGTATAGTTACTGCAGTTAATAGCCAAAGATGTCTCACTCGGCAAACAACTGCGTTCCCATCCTGTTATCCACTCGGTACAAAGGTAAAAAAGTTTAAATCCCGAGACAGCCACTGTGGACGCAAACGATCGGACAGATAGAGAGAGAGAGAGAGAGAGAGGGTGGTCTGGAATATTTAGAACGAGAGCTTGAGATGTAAAGGAGATATATAATATACATATAGAACTATATATTGTATATATCGTACAAAACAGAGACGCGGAAAGGCAGAAGCAAAAGAGTCTGTGAACGTCTGGTGAGCGCGAGACAAGGTAAGGGATAAGGCAATGAGTGTGACAAGGATGACTAGATTGTAGAATATAAAAGTAGAAGGAAGATGCCAAGCTGCTGGAAAAATATAACCTGTTGGACCGCAAGAACCCGATTGCGGCAGCGAGTGCGACAAAGAAGATGCTATGGCGGCCGGAAGTACGAAAGAGAGAGAGACACTGCGAAGGGAAGTGCGCACGAGTAAACTGGTGGGGATAGCTGGATAGGAGGGAGACATACATTCCCGAACCTACCTCAACTTTAACTCAACTTTCGCGGTTCGAATCTGATTTGATCGATCTCCCAGTGCTTGCCCGTTAGCCAAACTAGAGGGGAAGTCCTGATGGTTGTATTTATACTTGACACACGTTTCCGGTTTCTCTCTCCATTGTTCTTGCGAGCAACTCAGTGGCAATTTTGAGTGATTTTAAAAATTGTAAAAGTAGACCAAGAGAGTCAATGAACTTTTCTTGTTACTTAAACGCGCGCAGTTGACAAAAATTGTTTATTGATAAAAAAAAAGTTATTTAAATTTAGAAATACTTATCAATAAGTAATGACGAGAAATTAATACAGAACCGACGTCTATTGGTCCGTTCTCTTTCTTCAGTTTTTTTTAACAAAATAATTGTAATTTCCTCACGCGCGATATGACGTACGTAATATATTAATCCGAATTAAATGTAACCTGATAGTGTATTCCGTGCGTTATATATCGACCAGAATCGATTAGAAAGCACAGCCTTAAAAGACCCATTCTCTACGAGAGGATTCTCATTGGGCTGTGAAGCCGATCGAGTGAAACGAGGTGGAAATAAAAAAAAAATCCAGACTTATCTGACGCGGCGTTATATATACACCCAATCTGTCGGGTATTGTCGTCAAATCAATCGTTCGTAAATACTGCAGTTAATTTATCGGTTTTCACTTTTCCGCGGATATTTTTCTTACGAGACCATCGATTCTCGCCTCTCATTGTCCATGTCTTCAAAAGAGGCGATCAAGAACAAATTCTCTCAATGAATGAGCATTTCAGTCATGTACATTATAGCTCGACCTTTTTCAGACAACATCATAGGATTCCGATTCGCCAGGTAAAAATTCACCTGCAATCTCAATGGGGCCCCTGACATTCAACCTAACCTTAGGTCAATGGTGCAGAGTGTAAAATCCATTCAGGAAAAATTTAAAGAGCTTACGAAACTGGAGCAAAGAGAGATCTCAGTGCATTCATTAATAAAAACAGGCGGAAAAAAAATGAGCAAAATATATCTACTACGAGTACACTCCACGTACAAAATTATGTACAGAGGTTCTTTATGCAGTAGTACGACCAAAATTTCCCCTCTCATAATTATCTTCAAACAACGTATACCAATACCAATACATGTCATTCTTTCACCACAGCTATAATAATCATTTTCGCGCGGTTCATCTTTACAATTCACTCTCTCTCTCTCTCTCTCTCTATCAGCCTCTTTTCTCATAGCGTTCCGCGGTCGTTACCAATTAAGCGACACTCGGTTGCTCGGTCGGCTTTTGGCGTCGCGAAGCCTCCTCCACCCGCGTCGTTGTATCCACTGCGACGTCGCAGAATCTAGACTTTCGCCGACGTTCTTCTCCGGTATGATGTACTCCAGGAGTCTGGGTGCCGCCATGGACCCTAGCGCACTAGGGACAGCCCTTAGGGACGTCAAGTCACGCACGACTAGATATAACCCGAAAAAGATGCATAACGAAAAGGGTGAGAATCCTGATACGAATCCCCTTTTAATATTCGACCTGGTAGCTCGTAAGAGCGGGACGCGTACAGTCGACCGCGAAACTCGTTGCCCGTAGCAAAGACGACTACTTCGTAGTATGTTTTTCTCACTTACTCGTTTGATTTTTTTTCTCTCACCGTCTCTCTCGATCACCTCTCTCTTCCCTCTGCATCTCCGGCATAGCCATCCTAGTCACTCAGCTAAATACCCCTACCCTCTCAACCTCTTCTGATTCTCAGCATGCTCCACCTCTTTGAGCTAACCGTTCCTTCGCGTTGTTTTTCCTTTCCTTATAATTTTCTGCTTCTGATTTCTTGCTTCTTTTTTCAGTGGTTTATCGGTATCTTCCTTCCCTTTTCCTCTCCTTCTTATCTGCCTTACCTTGCTACAGGTATAGTATATTGGAATATTTTGAGGATTG
Source organism: Hartigia nigra (assembly GCA_031001745.1). Classification (NCBI taxonomy): domain Eukaryota; kingdom Metazoa; phylum Arthropoda; class Insecta; order Hymenoptera; family Cephidae; genus Hartigia; species Hartigia nigra. The sequence continues at coordinate 2,235,819 of JARPRG010000289.1, forward strand.
CAGTTTTTAACGTGGACTTTGAGCTTTGGGAATTTAAAATGATCGCCGTGGTTGCAAGTCACGTGCAACAAGAGACGGATGGGACAATATATAAATATATATATGCATGACGTTACATGTTCAAAGACTCACCTTGTGGTGCTGCATGATGGCAGTGGCCTTTCGCTTCGCAGACATGTTCGATGTAGTAGGAAAATCTCGGAGGCTGGGGAAGTACCCGCAGCCAATCACACTGCTGTCCGCGTCAGGGGCTAAACCAATGTAGAACAAAACAAATGGACCTTAACACATGGCGCACCCGCGACGACGTTCAGTTCGATTGCCGCTAGCAGAAGTAAACTTTGAAATCGGGGTCTTATGAAAAGTTTAGAAATTTTCTTTCTGCCCTTCTTTATTTTCGTTCTTTCTTCGAGCAAGGTGCTGCCTCTTTTTTTTACGGGTAAAAAGAAATGACAAAACTCGCGCCCAAACTTTCACGATTCACGAGAATGTCAACCCTCCGATTCCTTTTACTCGTTTTTTTTTTTTTCAAATATTACTTTACAAAACTGATTAAGTCACTGCGTAGACGATGGATCGATTTGTCCAAGCATTGTCGATCTCTTATCTCTGACCCCACATGAGTTCACAGATATCACCTTATCAGTACCTGTATTCAAGTATCACAACCCCTCACTCTTCTGTTCGTTTATCTCACATGCGAATTCCCTTAGATAAGAAATGGAAATTTTCTCCAGGAAAATGCACCCGTCACTGCCTACACTAACGATTCACGCTTTCAAAGTTTTCCACGGAATTTTCAGGATTCCTTAAGAATTTTTCAAAATCACAAATGTCCTTTCTATACACAACGAACAACTAATTGCCAATAAGAAATCTCAGTCCTCGAGTATTCCTCTGACCTTTATCGTCCCACTATGTTTACCTATAATTCATTAGTACCTATCGTCCGTAGGCCAGACAGTTCGTAAATTCTTCCTCAAACGAATAAACAGTTCTCACGCTGCAGAATAGTAATTCCCGATGAATCGTATCTCGCTGTCGTATTAACGCACGACGTGGCCATGTGACAGCAGCCAAGAAGAAGTATACAACCAACGTTATAAAGTGTCGTTGTCGCTCGAAAGCAAGATCACAGAATACCCTCACGTGACGAGCGCTCACGGCAAACTGGAGACTGGCGTCGCGGCGACGAGTCCCCACCCCTCATAGCCAGTCCGCCTCCCAGACCCCTCAGGGCCGTACTCTGTCCCACCAAGTTCCCCACGTTTCCCGGTTTCCCCCCTCGCCACGACATCGGCGTCGGCGGCGGCAGTAAGGTAGGGTCTGTCACCGTCAGAACACCGAGGGGCCTTTGGGTTGGTTCAGCGAGGGCGGATAGGATGGTTGGTAGCAAGGAACCGGTCGCAAGAGAGAGACGAAATGAAAGTCTGGGATGGGCAGAAGGATTGTGAGAAGGTGGAGGGCCATTTGGTGCAGGGGGAACCCAAAGGGGGCCGAAGAGGAGGTGCTGGAGGAGACAGCGTTACAGGGTTGGGTTTAGGGGGACGAAGGGATTCCGAGGTCGTGGTCGGCAAAGGGGATATGAAGAAGGAGGCCCGGGGAACCGTGAGGGGCCAAGGGGCGCCTGTACTCATCGGTTGAAGGGGCTTCCATGGGTGTATTAGAGTTAGGCTTAGGAGGGTATGTATGCTATAGTATTATATGGACATAGAGTCTCCTGCGACGTGTTCCAACTTGTGCTACGCGCACCCACGCCATACTGAGGTAGGTACATACCTAACTAGCTGGCCTGTTGGCTAGTTACACTCGGTACTGTGACTACATGCTACGTAAGTAAGGTGAAGGCTGAGAGGGTTGAGAATGTTACAGAACGTACCGTGTTACGTAACCCGATAGCACCCATGCGCGTGGATGAGGTTACGTGTGGAGATTGATACTGGTTGATGCGTCTCATGCTGAAACGAGCAAATCTTGAATTTGATAATACACATTTTTCACTTTTTGATTAAGCTTGAACTTTTAGTGGATCTGGTCAACTGCTGTTATTTAAAGATTTTTCCTTTTTTTTTTTATAGTTTTTAATATCGCGTAAGAGTCACTGTATTATCAAATGGTATACGTGTGTGAGAAGTTAGCTGTATTTTTTTTTTTTTTTGAAACTCATCAGGGTCAGTATCTGCCGAACCATTCAGCCATCCCGGCAAACCTACATCCCTTTAACTCTTTAATTACTTCCATCGATATTCGATCTGGTGGCTACCGTACTGTTGTACACGCAATGACTTTCTATAGGCTCTCCACCTGCATTGATCTACACTCGAGTCATCTCAAGTTCCAGATATATATATACATATATATCACGACAGTAAACAATTTTATTTAATTCGAAACTCGATTACGATATCACGTCACGTGAATTAAGAAATTACATGTTTCTCTCATTCGTTACATCATGCAAAATACATTATTGGTATCTGGCAATTAGCAGAGGAATTAACAACAGCCATTCATATGACTTTGAGGAGCAAAATGTATTTACTTTGACAAAAGATTTCGTAAGTTCCTCTAACATTCAATGACACCGATCCTTCCTGAAACAATGACAAGGTCCAAAGATTAATAGAAATTCGTTACCGTGAAAGGTGTCATTGTCGTCGGATAAGAATAGACGCGCTTCGATTAATGATAACGCTTGTAAACTTACCTTTAAGGTCAAGGCCGTCGTAAGTTGAATGACAATAATAACGGTAACGCGTCGTTCGCGTGCATCCGCGTTAAAAGTCCGGCGCGCATTAGTTCCTCGGATGGAAACAGCAGTTAACGTCGTTAAGGCAATATCTTCATGATACAGACGTGCGGGCGTCGATAATAAAATAGAAAGAGACAAAAGACATCGATAAGTTTTCGTAGAAATAAAGAGATCCAATAAAATAAAGAGCGAACCGTCATTTCCCCTAGATCGGCGCTGGGAATTATTTCTAATTCCTTCACCCCAATTGGGGTGAGACTCCTCACCCCTATCGCCTGACTGCCAGCGATAACGATCTAAGCAACAGTTTGCTCTAAAGGGGAAAACTTTGGGCGACGACGTAAAGAAGCATCGAACTTCCTGCTGCGTGGTGGTTCATGGAAATTACAATTTCACTAAGATTTCCCCATAGTCAGTCGAAATCGTTATCACACGAATACCAATACTCTGTCGCACTTTAGTCCTAGAAATATGATCAGTAAGGATCGTACTTAAACATTTAATTGACATATTTATCAAATAAGGGTTGAATATCCAAACAGTCTATAAACTCCAAATATGACTAACCTTATTGATATGTACATATACACCTTATAAAGGGTACACAATATATACTTACTATGACGTTTTTATATGTACCACGGAATAGATATGTACATAGGTATAGTATAGTATATAGAACGTGTGTCATCTCGCGAGCGAACAAAGTCCACACGGCATTAGACACCCCTGCTTTCTGAAGCCTTGGGCGATGGTCCCCTACCCTTTGCTGGCACCCCTATGGATCTCCCCCAGCGCTGCTCACCCTCTCCTCCCCGTTATTCCCTAGTCCTCTTTCACATCCCTCTGCCTATGTCTCTCGTTCCAAAGAGCAGCCCCTTTCCTCCACACTCCCTCACAAAAAAACCCTAGTCCAGTGTGGGCGCTACGGGGGTTCCCCCTTTGCCTCCTCTCACCCTCGTCCCCTTCACTCCTCGCTCTCTACCTACTTCTGCTACTCTGGCTCCTACAACTCCTCAGGGCTCCTCCATTCCCCATCTCGTCTCCTTCTCATCCTCCGCCAGCGGCATCACCTCCTTCATGGCTCTGTACCTCTGCCATCTCCACTATCCAGCCATCTCATCGTGCTGTACCTTTGCCCGACGGTTCTCTCCCAGCTCTCTAGTGATTCTCAACCTGCTGCTATTGATGTAACATTTGTAATCTGAATAATGGATTAAATGTATATCTTGTATTTGTTACGTAAACTAATATAAAACGATGTAATATGCGGTAACGGTAACGGAACTTGACGAAACATTTTCTTAAGATTTTCTTTTATCTTGCCAGCTTGCTGTTTTGATTATCTCAGTCTTGGCTGGGTGATGCGAAAATTGTCTTTATTCAGCACGCGTAACAGTGACGTGGGTCGCAGTGTATGGTTAGCCATGAAATTTTGTATGTGACAAATTGAAAGGTCATGCGACTCTTTTTTACCTGGGGACGTGTCAATTTTTTAACTGACTCCAACATTATTTTCGTTTCTTGTGTCTGATACCTTAGGAAGAAATTGTTAATGTAAATGCCTATAGGGAATATTTCAATGATTGAAAATAGATGCTTTTGTTTCTACAGAGAAAAAAAGGGAAAGGGCATTGCTTTGTTGAATCAATATAAAATTGCCGGAAGAAACTCGACCACTCGATAGAACCACTGAAGGCATTTAGTGGCTAATCTAATAATCCTGGTAGATGCGGGATCCTGTGAAAACCCTAAAGTCAATTTAGTAACAGACAATGAAAACATGCTTATATACGTACACACTATACTTTTGAATACGTTTAATGATACATTCGTTTGATCATCATCATTGCGAGTCTCATACAGCTTGCGTGCGATTCATCAGCTCTCCCAGGATGCTACCACTCCCTAGTCGAGGAGTACACGTACGCCTAAAGTCTGCTCGCCACGAGATTATCCAGTATCATTAAAAAGGAATCATCGAAATCATTAACTCCTTATATCTTGATATAATTACATTTTGATCAAATCATCAACCACTTTTTCGCACTACCTTAATATTTAGCAATATACGAAATTGGTATAATCCAAACTTTTGTGAATAATAACCAAGATTAAAAAAAAAAGGGAGAATACGGAAAATTGAAAATGATCAATTTACAGAGATATGTAGAGGGTGCAATTTCGTGGTGATCAAACATTAGTTTACGCCGTACGAGGGCCCCTCATCTCCTATGTGCGACGTACTGACGGTACGGACCGCAGATACTCGGCAAGAACTAAGAAAGAACTTTAGCTTTGCTTTTGCCCCACACATGGTGGCCACGTTGCCACCTCCTCCACGCAGTACCTCCACCTCTAATGCATTCCCAACGCTAATACCGAGGAGGGCAAGCCGAGCACACACTCTGTCTCCATCGCACGTGGAAACCCGTAAGCGGCAACCGGGCAGCAGGGTGGGGGTGTCTTATAATAGCGGTAGAAATTCCCAACTTGCCTGCCGATTGCTCGTACCAAGGTGGTCCAAGGTGATTCGCCAAAAAAGATTTCAGCTACCGTTCAATGTCGTCTGATTTTTCCAGATAAAGAACTGACTGGATGCAGTTCAATGACTGGAAGTCTTTACGAGTCCGATTCTCTTTGCAAAGAAACATCCAAGTGCATTGATATAATTTCTATTAAATTAGGGCTTTGTTAATGATCGATGAGTTTCATATACTGGAAGGTTAATAAAATTGTATGTTCAATTAATGGTTCCTGACAGATACAATGCAAAACTCCATAACGGTCCGGTTGCTTTGATTTAGAATATTCTGAATCACTTAGGATTTAGGATAGTTTATTCCTAGTCTAAACTCTCCGATTTTTGAGAAAACTGTTCAAATCCATTTTCATCTATAATCATAGGATTAATTAGTAAATTCTAGTCAATCTAATGATCGTATCGTCACTTGATACACACCTACCCCTATCCTCTAAGGATTTCGAAGGAACAGGTGGCTCGTTGGTACAGTTTCTACCTACTTCCGTCTCGATTAGTGGCTCAGCCTGGTCTAATCACGATCGGAAATCTATCGCCAGTGTGTTTTCTACAGTATAAAAACAGAGTAAAAAGATCTTCCACACGAAAGGGGTAAGTGCACTGGTCATTGATCTCAATTAAACATCGGCAGCTTCGGGTTTTATCATGATCCACGTGCAACTGGATCGAGCCGGATTCAATACGGTCGATCGTAGAGCCGGATAGAATTAGATATCCCATTCCTTAAGTACGCCCAATTATTTGAAAGTCCATATCAAATTATACTAATTTTCAAGATAAATCTCACAAAAATAGCAATCGTCATCATCACTACTCAACTATTTTCTTACTTCATACATCCAACTACTGATCGAAACATTATAATCACACAAAACATACTATATTATCAGTCCTTTCTTTCTTTGAAACAAATCCTGCATTATATTGGTCATTCAGCAAAGTCCAGTTCTTGGCTAAGCTGGCTTATCCTGAAAGGATCCCTACGTTTTCCCGTATCTCCAGGTACCTCCGCGTCCTAAGGAGTGTGCCGTACCATACTTGAAACAGTGTGTACCTACAGTACCACCTACATCGAGCCATTCGCTTCTGCCGTTGCTCAGGTCTCCTTCTCCCCTTCAGCTGACGCGCACATGCGAACAGCACCTGCACGCCTTGGCGTACTTAACGTATACGCATGTACACTGTTGTACAGCCGCAAAATGGGGGAACTCGTAGCTCCCTCTGTATTTCCACCTCTGTCTATATACTTATATATGTATATATATGCATATAGTATATAAACCTCTATCTACCTCGACTACACTTCTCTCCACGTAGCAAGTTCACGAGTGCGTCTATGTACTCGTCTACTCCAAGTACATAGGTTTGCGAAGCAACGATAGCTATACAGTAGGTACAGGTTCGAACGGATAGAAAGACGCAAGGGGCACAGTTGGTACGCTCAACACTGGTCCCGGTCACACACTGTTGCCAACGCGATAAAACCAATCACCGAAATAACCGCAGACCCACCTCAGCCAGCTTCCCGTCATGGACACGTGGCCTCCTTCACCAGCATATTTTGCCCTCGACGTTGATATCACGTACGACTACGTACCCTCCGAGTATGTAGTCGATGCACATGTGCTTTGATAATGTGTGCTTACCTGCGCATCGTCGAACATTCCCGCAGCATATCTGCATTTTATCCTTTCGATTCCCGTTCGAAGGGACTCCATCAGTGGGATCGATGATCAAAGGCAGGGTCAGAAAAGAATTTTTATTTGGAACGCTGATTGGTGGTCACGAGACCTAGGACTGGGTCATGTGTAATCAATGTCGTGTAGATGACGATTTGCTTTTGCGATGCAGGTTTGAGATTTTCATAGAGAAAGAAATGCATTCATGGAATGGTATAGGTTAATAGGCGTATTTGGATATGGTTAAAGAATATTTGTTGGTTATGTAAATTAGTAGGAAGACAATGTATTGGTTATTGCTGGTAATTAAAATTTTTCTCATTACACGATTAACGCTGAGTGGCTCTGGAATGAAGTTACGATCTTTTCTGTTAGGTGGTGCGTGTACGTAGCTCGCGTCGATCATATATATATATAGATGCTCTATTTAAGCTCCAGCGTTTATTTTCGACCGTCAATCAAACAGGCGTCCACCGATTTTTTATTATGCGTTTTACGTATATTTACACTGCATCGGAGCAGTCAAGTCGTAGCTACTGGTTCGTGACATTTTTAAATTTACGTCCAAATATATATAGCAGTATATCCGAAACGTACCTTAGAACCTTATAAATGACGTATTAAGTGCGAGCTGCTCCCCTAAGCAAACATTTTTTGGTATATATGCACATACGTGGACCAACGGTGGATTTGAAGAAATGGCAAAAATGAAGAAGGCAAAAGAATTCAGGAGCAGAAAACAGTAGCACCTGGTACAGGAGTCGATCAGTAAAATTTATTTTCGGATGATCAAATCGGTTGCTCCACCTGAACGAGATTCAGTAACGGCGAAAAGCATCAGCTAGGCGAAAAAGTTCAAGCACTGGAACTTTCACGTACCTTGAATATATACACGTGCCTATATGTTAACCCATCTGCTGTATTCCACATGCATATGGAATAATATGCACAGTGTATGCATAGTGACATATTCTATACGAACACGTATATGGATATTACGATATATTGAATCATTCCGTACGATTTTGATAAGTCTATAAAAATTTCGATCAATGAATTTATTTGCAATAATCAGCAACCTTTCGAAACCATGATGAACACCTTAACTACTGTTTAATATGCCGCTGTAGAAAAGTTTTATGGCTAAGAGCGCTCCGGTCCTTGTAAACCGAGCTTAAAGAGTACGTCATTGTCGTCGCAACGATATCAACGCTATACCGTCTACGGAATGACGTCACGACAGTAGGAGAATAAAAAAAGTTATACGAGTTCGGGCGTTTCGCAAAACAGTCGCGCTAGACGTCCGTCAAACGGCTGCATAAACTGGTCCTAAAACCTCGAAATAGACGCAACAATTTATACATCCTGCTGTTGCACCTTTGCCGCCATTCTTCCTGACTACCCGACGCCTGGCAAAGCTCTAAGAAACCTAAATATATATTATATACCCTTTCAAAGAGTCTCGCTGCATAGGATAAACAAGAATTCATATAATTTAATATTTAAGATTTACATATACGCATTATAATCATAAGCGTCGTAATACTTGTCAAATATTTGCACGATAGTCACTGCGTATCCCGTTATACAGGATGTTCTAAACTAGCTAGTCCAAAGCTACCGTATATCCCGTGACGTTGGGAAAACGTATCCTGCTAAAATTAGAAAGCCGATGAATATGTCAGGAATATATCGATGACACCATTCCTTCTCTAAATTCGAATCCGAACGTTAACTGCGGTTGAGGTGGTAGTAGTACTAGTGGATCTCACCTGATAGCTGACACAGGCAGGTATTACATGATTGGTATGTTCCTAGAAATTAATTAAAAATTTTCTACTGATAATTATTAGGGCCAGAATCACCGTCCAATACAATATAGGTGTATTTACGTATTAATACCTGGTCGTTACAATAGGCTTTTCAACATAGCTGGAATGAGCACCCACTTCTCACTGGTAGAAATACAAGGACACTCGTCTCATGGTTGTAAGGATCGACAGAAAAGCTGAAGATAGCGACAAGGGTACCGGTCACGCCCACTTCCGGTCCGAAGGATTCGATCGGTGCGGGACAGATAGAGGGACTGGATTTTTGCTGGATATACATATATATATATACTGTATGTACGTGCTTACCGAGGGTTTCTCCTTTTTCTAGTGGGTACCTGGGGTAACTAAGCCACTAACAAACCACTCACAAAGGATGGTCAAGGAGAGGAAGTTTGTTACCGATAATGGAGAATGATATTGATACTAGGAGAAAGTGGGATAGCCCCGGTAGAAAAAGGGAGAAAAGTAGATACCAATTTGTGGATAACGATACCGGATGTAAGGGAGGCAAATCCAGCAAGCGTTATAGGTCGAGGGAAGTTTGCGTGCTGAGGAGACGAGTAACGATCTTGGCATAGAACACCACCAGATATTTTTCACCCTGTGTTCCTTAAAGCCCCGTTCACAATCGACCACGTAAATACTCGCTCACCGACAGGCCGCTGTTTATTTGACCTTTCCGCGCCGAGTGGGGTAACAATTTGTAACAACAAACCTGCTATACAATTTCCCGGCCATAAAACTAACCCGAAAATCTCCCTTGGCCCTCACACCCTCTATCGCGCTGCCATACCAACCCTTACTGCTTACATCCTCCCTTCTCGACATTCTCTCACTTTGCCTCACGGCTTTCTGAGCTGGCGTCCCCCTTGTACCCTTATAACCCCCTCCACGATAATCCAGTCACAAACCCTTGGTTTTTTACTGCGCACTGCCTAGCCACCAACCCCCGCTTTCATAGTATTCTCGTAAAATCATTTCCAAGGAGGGTTTCTTCAGCCGCACCTTATACCTACCCTTCCTTTTCCGCAATCTTCCCTTACTGCACTCTACCCTGTCTCTATGTTATGCTGCGCTGTCTTTCCTGTTTTGGTCTTTGGCTTTGACTATGTTTTTCTTCTTTACTCTACCTCGGCTGACGGATTACCTGTATTTTATAGCCAGGTGTGACACATCGTACCTACTGCGTGTTATATTAGGTATACACCTGGGAGTTACGTGATATCTGTGAAACATGGGAATTAAGATATGATATCTTAAATGGGATATGCTTGTATGATATCTCTTATTATAGGGACTACGGAATTCTTTGAACATTACTTTGGGATTTACTAAATTAATGTGGAAAAAGTTTGAGAATGTTGGTATGTGTCCTTTAATAATAAAACCCCCATATAAGTGACTCAAGCTTAATTTTCATGGAATTTTATTAAGAAAATTACATACATACTCTTATCGGCCTACGAAGTTTCATAATAAACAAGTAACATGTGTTAGCGTTCGTTCGGTAAGAAATTACACATGTTTTTTTTTCCTTTTTCTTGACAAAATCGTCTTTATTCCTTTCATGTAAGGATTTTAAACTACTGTTCTCTTCTTTCTTTCGTCATACGCTGGGAATCACTCACGCGTCTTATCATTTGCCTGTTTCCCAGTCTCATCTGCCTATTGCCTGAAACACATTTGCACTAACCAATTATCCATATTCACTCACGCACTATCATTCATCCTACAAACATTCGCCTCGCGGTTCTCTCTCATCCCTTTTCTTCGTACCGCTAACACACGTACCTAACAAATATTATTAGATTGCGAAGAAATTTCATAATAAAATGCAGCAACCGCTTACAACATTATATCGATTGGAATTATTTCGTCCCATAAGAAACGTATCTGTCCCTAAAGCAAAAATGTCTCTTTCGCGTTGCTCGAACGACGTCAGGACGATTACATTTTTGGTATGTGCTACTTTAGTTTAGAGGTTATCCCAGATAGGGAAAAAAATGTTTCGGACCAGCGGCAGCTGGGTAAAATCGTATCTTCGGGCGAAGGGGTCGTTGGGGTATTGGCCGCCATGAGCAAAAACGTGTGTGGCGCAAGGGATGGAATGAGGGTACGCCGAGGAGAGGAGATAGGGTAGTGTAGCTGTATAAGGTATAGTAGAGGTGGTAGTAGAGACTCGTTCTACCGCACAGGCCATCCGATATTACAGAGTATCCTCACCCTCTTGGACGAACCAGCCCTTAGACCCTTTTCTACCCTCGAGATGAAACCCAACTCCCACCCTCTATACCCAACATCGCCAACTCCACGGTCCTTTGGGGTTGAATCGTGGACCGAGCTAGAGGGTTGGAAGAAGGAAGGTGGAAACTCGAAGGTATAGAAGCTATAGAAGGTGGAACTCTGGAAAGACATGTGAACCAGGAACGTGTCTGGGCAATATCTCATACAGATAAGATTATAGAGTGATATTAATTTTTATATAGAATTATAGGAAAATAAAATCTGTTTCCTTATCTGGACTATATTGAAAATTGTTGACCCAACATATTTTTACGTAAAGATTCTCAGTGCCAAAAGGTGCTCAGGTATATCGGCAAGTAAATTCAGCGAGTAACGACTGCGCGACGGATGCAACTCGTTCCCTATTTTACGACACGTTCTTCACCCCGTTTCACTGCCGCGTGAACGGCTGCTATATGCGCCAAAACGGCACCAACCTACCAGCATTTCGGGCCGCCGCATAAAGCATATATCTTTCGCACAGACGCCCGGCTATACGGATATTTTTAAGTCTGAAAAACACTCTCCGCCTGCCTTCGCGCATGAATATCTACATCTGTATAGACATAAACAAGGTGAGAGAAAGGTATGCATCCAGGAATTGCAACATTTTACTTGTCCGCACTACCATTTTCATTTTATCACCCAACACTTCGTCTTTAAAAGCAGAGTAGGATATTTTTCGAAATTCTAAGTACACGTGATTTTTTAACTACACCCTATAGACATAAGTCAATAATATACTCACGTATTGCTGGTAACGTAGATCTCTGTTCAATGTGAAATGTAACACATGGAAATTCCTTATATCTAGTGATTCTCCTTATAGCCTGACCTAAGCTAACTGAAGGTTACCTGTCTGTAAGGACGGTATACTTTGGTACGTTCTAGAAACGTTCCTGGTACTAGGTAGCAATTCTGCTACCAGGAACATTCGTGGAGAGTAATAGCGACGTGGAAGTAAATGGAGAAGTTCTAAACCATAAAGGGAGCCTGGAATGGTTGGCACTTGATGCTGAATATAAGTCTCTTCCTATTACGAAGGGTCAGTACGTGAATAACTGAAGATATAATCATATATATATATATACATATATTGCTTATCAAAAAAGATTTGCTAGTCTTTCATACCTCGAGGAGTCACCCCTGTTTAAAGTAGTATTCAATGAAAGGTTGTTTGTAGAGTTTGAAGAATAAATTGTAGCAAACGGATGGCGCACCTAGCGGAGACAAGATGAAACTAAGCGTAGGAAATGAAAGCATTGGAACTACAGCACGTAATACAAATTTGTCGACTAAAGACATTTTAAGTAACAGGGACTCCAAGTGGCTAAGCTGCCCCCTAATTCAATGCTCTCCGCACTCCTCTGCTATTCTCTGTTAGTGGTACTTTCTTTACTATCTACTCCTGCCTTTCTCTGCGGCAAATTCACCGCCTGTATCCTGCTAACGCCATTACGTACAGCCTTAACCGAACGGAAGTTGCCTTGGCTTTTATTTTGAATTTCAAAGTTTAAAGAAGAGATTTTATCTTTCCCTACCCCTGCCGCTTCCTTCGGTCCAAAGGGCAGATGTAGATCGCTAAGAATCTTCAATATGGATAGAAATTTCTGTTTTGTTTTTTTGTTAGTCACCTAAGTATCTTGATAACTTTAACACGTCTCTCGGAATATTTGTAGTATACCGTCTATAGAAATATATCATTGTCGTAAGCTTGCTATAAAATTGCTCCTGTATCCAGGCATGCAGTAGACTCTTGTGACACATAAGTCTGGTATCATTTTGTTAATTTTAAGTATAAATATGTGAACGAGGATTCGTCGTTGAGAGGCCGCAAAGTCAGAGGTCTCGATTCTGCTTGGTATGGACCAAGGCGTTAGATATCCTTTGTAATCTTGTTGAGGAGGATCCTGGGGCATCCTCTGACCTCTGCCTGAGGGATCTGTTCTCTAGTCAGCTCACTTCATCCTCCTACTCTGTCGCTAGCCACCTTTCTCCCAAAGATAGGTCCTACGGTAGGGCGCACTCTAAAACCCGTATAGCATCGTAGCCACCCTCATCGCGCGCATAAATCACAATAGAGGCGGAAAGTGGCGTGGAGAACTTCTCAAGTACGAGGAATATGTTCAGGGTGTTCTCGTTCCGTAGTCTTCTTATACCGACGTAGCCGTCGGCACCATCGTCACCAGCCGAGTCACCCATCTCGACCACCTCTCCCAAGTTACCCCCCGTCGAGCAGTATCGCATCCGAGTGCTAACGTGACACTGCTTTTCGAGGCTAGGCCTTGATGGGCTTGGCTGTCTAGGGGGTTGCTACCAGGGCGTGAGAGCCAAGGGAGACAACAGGGTGCTTGCTGACGTGTGGCTAATGCCAAATGAAATGTTTTGCAAATAAAGACGATAATGGTTTGAGACTTGGTAATCATCATAATGACGGTTCGAAGGAAGGAATGTTAGCGATAAGAGAAATTTTGTAATTCTTGTATGACGACGATTAATGCGTAGTAGTAATATTTGGAAATTTGTGTATATATGGCGTGTAGAAATTTTAAATTGCGAGCAAATGTATCGATCACGAAATGGATGCGAAAGGATTACGATGAAATTTTCATCAAAGTTGCTTGGAAAGTCTACTGCAATGAGGAAACATTCAGCGCCCGCGGCTAGCGCTCACCACCGTTCACCTTATACTCCAGATAAGCTACGAGTCCGTTAACGGATTTAATACGGTGTAATATATGAGACACAGTGTACGTGTATATACTGGTATATACGGTATAAGGGTTGGAGGGATGCACGCAGGGGTGGATATGGAGGTGGAAGGACCGAATAACCTCCTTTATACCTTAGGTGGTCCCTGTGGATCCTGGCTGAGTCTTCCTTTCGTATCTGTACTCCCATACCTCCATTTCATCCCTTTTCGACCTCCGTTACCTCTTGGGCTACACTTCCCTACCATCCTATTTCCTCCCTGATGTACACATATATAGATAGACACATAGGCTCTTGCAGCTCTCACTACCCTCCGGCACCCGGACCCTCCCTTATTCTCCTTCTCTCTAGTCTTTACTGCTGTACGTCTCAGCTCGGGTCTCTTAGGTTAGGTTTTTGTCCCCTTCTTTCTACCCCTTAGATCGCCTGAAGCAAAAAACCTGCCAGCCTGCGCGAGGGGCGAAAGCGGTCATGGAAAGAGTATAGGGGGTGGTTTCACCGGTGGATATAGGTAGAGGGTTATTTTTTAGTGTTTCAGCCATGATTCTCCTTGCTTGCTAGCTGACGTCATATCGACCAACCCGCCTAGCTCGCCTTTTACTTTCTCTGTCGCATCTTCGACTACCGATGCATGCATAAGGATAGATTTTCACTAGTCTTACCGGGACCTTGTATCTTCGCTGGCTTCTTCTTGGCTATATCATCCTGGTCTTACCGATGGAATACTACTTATTCACGGAGATTTATCGTGGTTGGGGTTAGTGACGTCTCGTCTGAATAACAATCGTCGGATTAGAATCTACACTTTGGCCACACCCCCCTATCCTTCGCTGTAGCCTTATTTTTCAACCCCTCACGTACCCGAAAAGCTGAGAATATATGTATATGGAAGTCGACTGGCTCCGACGAGTCGGGGTGTAAAAGCGACGTGCTCTACCTTCCTGGGGTGTTGGCTAAGTAGACGTCGTCATAGAGGGTGCCTTTTCATACGGAGATGTTTTTCGAAGACTGCCACTTGCTTCTCAAAAGAATATTAGAAGCCACGAATTGGGAATCATGAAAAGGAAGGTCATCTTATTGGAGATGTATTTTTTTTTTTTACTGACAGTGGGCACTATATACTTTTTATAAAAACAGGTAACTACACACTGCTGATCTCTTATTGTCAAGGGTTGGTAAAAAAATTCCATTTGCTAAGGATCGTTACTCGCGGTAACTACCTTGGTGGAAACGATGGAGTTAAACGATTATTTTTTTTTTTTTTCTATGTGTCTATACGCTAGCACTCCCGATTGCCACCCTTTTGTTTTCCCATATCTTTTTGCAAGAAAGCACTTTCCCTCGGTATTACACCCCTAGGTAGTAGTGCCGTCGAGGTGGTCTCTCTGGACTTCTCTTCTCCGACTCGACTACCGCAGTTCCAACTCCGTCTCATCCTTACGACGTTCCCTTAGTCGAAACTCACCCCAGCTACCAACCCTAAACGAAGGAAGGAACGTAACGTTGCTCAGAGGGGTGGCGACCAGGGATAAGTTTCTTGTTAGGGTCCAGACTCAGTGGCGACTTCGCCAGTTGCTAAGTATGCCTATGGTACGGGGGTGAGTGGACGTAGCGAAGGGTGCAAACAAACAGCGGCGTACCCTTTGCAAACAAACTCTCACCACTACACGTATTTCATTCCGTGGAATCATCTGGAGAAAAACGAAAATCATCCCCTAGAAATTACGTTAGATTTCTTTCTAGATAAAAAAAAACATATTGTCCCTGGAGTTTCAAAGAAAGTGTTACAACAAACTAAAACCATCCTTGAACCACTCCTTTGGAACGATTCCACTCTTGAGTACGGCCCTGAAGACTCTAAGGGTTAATCCCGTCTAACGATTCCGCTATCCACGTGATATCGAGAATCGGAAACTTCCCTATGGTATCGTACGTTTGCTGACTTGCTAAGGGAGGTAAATCGAAAAATTCTTTGACAAACCCACAACCTCGTTAACGCTAGTAACTATTTCTCGGAAAGCATTCAGCTATAACGTAATAGAGGTGTACGTGTATTTTTACGTTTGGCTACTATAATAAATATGGATAATTTAGTAGTGAAGTCCTCACTCGCTGCAGCTAGAATCAAAAAGTATGCACCATACTATATAGAAAAGTATATATTTCAGACGTGCAACCATAGTTACAGTGAAGAGTATAATTTGCGGACTCGAGTGTACAAAGTATAGCGTGCGGTAGTAGGACGGTGGCTGTAGTAAGTATAGTGGACAATATACTGATTGACTAGGATTCTAGTTGCAGGGTGCACACTAGGAAGCGTGATATACCTATTACCAACAGTGAATGGTAAATTCCAACCAAAATGTTAATTATTTAAATAGCCGGGCTAACGAACCAAGCAAATGAGTACCACTCCTCAGGACTAAGGGTGGAGGGTATTAAGAGGGTGAAAATCACAGGCAAAATGCGCGATAGTCCTTTCGCAGAAAATAAATCGGTGCTATAACGCAGTGGTGGTTATAAATATATGAATATGAAAAATAAAGAAAAAAGTGAAGAATAAAATAAGGGTTGAGTATAGTTGATTGAGAGATAAAGCAGGTTTAATAAATTCCAAAGCGTGAGGGCTGGGGGGAAGTAAAGTCTCGTACAATCTGCAAACGGGATGTTACGGGGCTGTTTTCTCATTGGTGCTGACAGTTTGTAAATTAGTGAGAGTGAACAGAAATTCTTGACGAAAGAGACATAGAAATCGTAGGGAGGTTTATGGTAGGAAAGAAAAAATTTGAAAAAAAAAACGAGAATAAGGGAGGACAGTAGAAATAAACAGAAAGAGCGAGAGAGAGAGGGTGAAGTCGGAAGCCAAGAGAGAATATTGGCCGTTAAATCAATTTTAATCGGCGTAATAAAGAGCAGTGCTTAAAAGGAAAAAATATATAGCTAAAGAGGGTGAGATGTTCGAGGGTGGCTTCTCCCATCACTTCACGCTGTAATTATTCAAACGTCCTCTCTACGATTCGGACGCTGTTCTACTGAACGATCCTGTATAACGAATTAATTACAGATATTATAAATTCGGTAATAAACAGTCGTTTTAACAAAAAAAAAAACAATAAAAAAGGTGACGATGATAAATCCCATGTCGTAAATTTCATGTCGTTTGACGCATCCCTTTTTATATGTAATGGAAAAATAATTTAGACTATAGTATTTATAGCAACCACCTTTAGTACGAAAAGGTTACGATTTTTTTGTTTTACGAGGCGGTGCCCAAATGGCGTGATGACTTGATTGTTTTATTCAGCGATTTCATCCCTTCTTGCCTGCTCACTCTCTCACCCTCGTAGTGTCACTTGCTACCCTCCTTTTTCAACTCACGGTCCTCTTGGTCTCTCGTTCTCTTTTTCGTCTCTCTTTCTCTCTTCCGATGCCCGGAAAGGCAAAGAGAGATGAGAGAGCCGAAGTGGACGAGAGTTACCCCCTTGAACGAAAATGGGGTAAATCGAGACGAGGGTTGGGAAATTAGTGCGTGTACAATTTTATTAGGGCGGCGGTGTGTAATGAAGATTTTATAAGCGACGCTCAATTATTGGTTGTTTAACGTTTTCCGATACAAAAATCTCGATAACGTTATTGTCATTATAATTTTGTCTTGTTCATAATCCTTTTTTTTAAATCGTGTTTCGCATCCCTTTTTTTGCTTCGTTAAAATAATTTACCCGAAGATTTTATGCTCCTTCAGGAGTATCCTGATACATCCTTAAAAGACATGAACTCCACTCTTAGAACGATACCAAAATACTAACGATCGATATTCCGATCTGGGGCAGTTTTCTCTGTGAATAATCCAGGAATCTGACCCTTTGCTATTTCCGATTATAATCAAGAATAATAATATTTCTATACACTGCCATTGCTGACTGTTTGTTCGTGGGTTTATTGAAAAGAAAAAAAAAGAAAAAAAAAACGTCCAGAGGTACTTGTCCAAATGATAGAAAATAGTTGCTGTTGTATCAGTTTGATTTAAGCAATAACTATTGTTCCGTAACAGGAACATATATAAACAAGTACATATAGTATATAATAACGTAAATAAATTAGTATACTCTCCTACTTTTGATATCCACGACACCATCGGATCCTTACGCAGTTCCGTTACACGAAGTTCCAGTGTAAATTCTTGCAAGCAGAAAAAAACTAGTAGATGGTTCAGGACTAGTATCGACAAGTACAGAAAGTAAGTAAGTCCTACGGTGCCTTGGAACCCTGTGACCGTAGGATCGAATGTCCTTGAAGGTCCTTGAGCAAGCTTAGGGCTGTTGGAAGCGAACAGGACTGAAGGTCCGTGATACCACCATCCACCCCCCAGGTTAGGGGCGGCCATTTTGCCCGCTCTGGCTCCGTCTCACCCCAACGGCCCCCTACAACCCCACAGCCCCCACGGGGGGTGGATGAACGAGGGTGAAGGCCTGCAAGCCGTGGTATATATATACTATATAGATATACCTGGCATACTCTCCACCACCGGAAACAACCCCCGTCCCAAGCCCAAGCCCAACCAACCCATGGTAGCTAACATGGCGAACACAGTGGTGCTCATAATTCGCCAAAAATCTTTTGCAAACTGGTATAAGTAGTATAACCTTAATATCTTGTGTGACCTTCCACGATCTTAATATTAAACATTAGCCAGAAGTATTTTTGTCTTTGATTAAAAATCTTTGCGGCAACGAACGACAAAGCCATTCTGGGATTTAGAAACCTGAACTGACCCAATTTCATTCAGATATCCGTATAATTTATAACTCATACGTTCCACCCTGACAGTAGATAGGTACGGACTGTACACATGATACGTGGATACATAGGGGGATAATACATACGCGAGTACATGCACGGACCTGGCAAAGTGGGTAATGCACGCCACATGTGGGTGTGACGTCACGACAGCGCTCTTTGCCACCCCCAGCAAGCACGAGACCCTTCCCTCTCCACTTACCCCTTTACCAACGATTCCGAACCGCGCCCTTTGCCCCTTGAACCCTCACGACCCCTATTTCTCTTCACCTCTCCTCTTCTAACCCTCTCTCGCCCTGCTGACAACCCCTTAATCCTCTTCTGCCGTCTCTCCCGTGCCAACCCCTAGTGCGGCCAGACACGAAATATAATTATTGCCATTGCAGGAGAGACAAACACATAGTGCCTACCCCCAAGGTATGCTACGATCCTACCGGATCTCCTTGATCTACCCTCTTCTAACCTTGCCACCCCCCCATGTCGTCGTACGTGTACGTGTAACACCACCCTTGAGATCCAATGTAAAAATCAAATCGTTCTGATCGATCGCTTGAATTTCGCACCCGGGAGACTCCTCCAATTATACTTAACGAAGCGTAATTGCTCGTGCATTGAGTCACCGAACAACAGACTGCCCCATAGGGGTCGTGCGAGTCACCCCTACTAACCTGCACGCCTTATCTACCACATAACGCTGTTATCCCTCATCATTCGTTCGTCGTCCTGGAGAGGAGAACCGTGTGTTTTGAGACTGGGGGGTCCTTATTGTCAGCTCTCTCTTCCATTGTGCCTTTTCACAGTTATAATCGAACGCCTTTAATGGGCGCAGCCTATTAACAACAGCATCCATTTCTAGAGTAGTTTGCTACAAGCGGCTACCAGCGTAAGGATCCGAGTGTGTTACAACTTAGCAATAAGCTTGTTGATACAGGAGGCAAATTAATAAGTCGACGTTTCGCGGTAGGCGTACTGAGAGTGAGAGAGAGAGAGGGGGGGTGAGGAGATGTATGTGACAAGAAGGGTAGTAGCGGGTGTCGAGAAACTTTTCAGTCGCCATTATTATCCTTGACGCCCGTTGGGCTATCATGCGCAGGATTATTGGAGAACCTGGAAATCTCTGTAGGGAAGAGACTTAGAGTCACGGGGTCGGGTTAGGTTTGAGTATACAAAGGAGTGCTGGCGGGATGATCCGGCGACGGCGTTGGCTGGTAGATGCTAGCTACTAGCATTGAGGGTTGAAGCCTGCCCGCCTGCTTGCTTGCTACGACTAAACTCAAACCCCTTCGCCGTACTACTAGAACCTACCGATAGAACTCCAGGAGCTAACCTCACCAAGAACCACCCTTACTACGATGCTTTATACTATATTCGTGGCTAGATCCTTTAGCGAACAAGTCAGCGCGTTCAGACTCACTAACTCGAAGGTGCTTACTTTTCACCCTGGCGTATCGTTCTGGCAAAGAAGTTAAAGGGGTGGATTTTGGCGAAAAGAATTTTCACCCGGTACGGTAGCGAGAGCTTTGAACCTCGATATAATTCTCAAGACCACGGTTAGGATAGGAAATTATATCTGGTCCCGTGAAAACTTCGGCAATGCTGGAAATAATAATAGTGGAGACAGGGAAACTTCTGATGGAAGAAAATGGATGACTACAACCTCTACTTGGATACTTGTACATGTGTGTAGCACGTTCCAACCCTTTGCCCGATCTCCAGATCTAGGGAAACGGAGGCCAGGCAGAGCCGGGGTTTTCTGAGGTTCGCTGATACTCTGTGCCTTGCGAAGGTGGAGCCAAAGTGAAGGAGGCTTTTGCTTTTGACCCTCCGTGGAGCTTGGGATTTCGAGGGTAGAGAACGAGCGTCCTTTAGGATTCGTCCTGAACGAACCCACCGCAAACTATATACTCTAGGTAGCCAAAGACCGTATAGGGGGTGATTCAGAACTAAGGCAAAAGCTCTTGCAGGAGCGTATTCGTGACGACGAAACTAGGAAACGCCCGTTTTTTTTTTTTAAATTTCGTGCGACATGTAATTTCCGTCCTATTTAGGTTTAAAGTGAACCTATCAGGTGTCAGATCCAATAAAAATACAGGGTCATAAAATTGGAAGATTTTCTTTGAGTGAATCAAAATTTGTGACAAACAAATGCGGATGCTTAATTTTTACGGCACACGAAACTGCCCTCGGTCAAGCTACACGCGGTTTAACAATTCAACAGTTTCCTGAGCACAATTGTATAGTTCTTGCAAAGTTTTCTAGTTCTTAGCACGATGTAATAATATTTCCAAGGATAAACAATGCTTAAAATCATTTTTTTCCTTAATCCATCAATAACTGATATCCTTAATCACGGAGCTCGATGCTGAAACTTTCCAATTTTTTTCCCAGAGTCGATGGTGCACGGGATGAAGGGACGATCGTTCAACGAATTTGGAAAAAAAATATGAAATCATATATTATTTTCCCGGGAATATTCAATCTGCAAAAAGCCTTGCCGACTAAGCCGTCGTTATTGTTCGCGCTGTTATCCGGCAGGGGAAGAGGGTTAGACGGCTGGGGGTATTGCGCGGAGGGGAGGGAGAGGGAGATACAGTAGAACGAGTATGCATCCACTCTTCAAACATGGCTAGTTCGTCGGGTGGCTGCGGGGGGTGGTTGTACAGTTAGAGTTAAGAGTTAAATGTAGTATCTAGGGAGTATTGCTAACAATAAAGTGACGCGTGACGATTTTTGTGTGCGCGAAAGCTAGACTTTCATAAGCACGAGGGTGGATTATCCACCCCTAATGTTCTCTAGCGCCCCTCGTTAAATTTCATTCGTGTAAAAGCGACCTTCGAAATCTCAGGGTAGTTAATACATAGAAATTCGAAACTCTACCTATATAGTCATGTATACGTATGTACTCGAGCAACCCAACCCCTTTAGAAATTACTGAACCCCGTTTAGCAGAAATTATAAATTGTTACATGGTTGTTTCAAAAAATGAAGAAGCGGTTCCTGTTTACACTTGATTATACGATGCATATACATATAAGAAAGTTCTCACGCACACACACACATACATGCATGTACATATACTTAAACTCTGGCCACACGTAATATTAATTTATTTAAAGTTCTCATCCGACCGCGCTATTCGTCCAAAATTTTCCCTGACTAGTGCACCCGATATAGATATACTCCAGTTTGTACGTATATGCCGGTATATTCAGTGGCAGCCTACATCCAGGATGGTAGGACGTTATCCTCCCTTGTGGAACTCATCTGGTTTTGAGTGGCAGCGGGAAAACCAGCGTAGGATATATCCCGTAAGGCTTCTTTTTTTTTTCACCCTCTAGCAATTTCTACTCCATCGGTCCGAATTTTTTACGACTTTCGATCTTCGAACGGCATTACTTCACCGATGGGTGGTAGAAGTAACCGTGGAGGGGTTAGAGAAGGGATGAGAAAGGGGTAGAACCCCAAAAGCCTCAAGCATCGTTTCGCGGAATTATTTAGAACAGTGGATCGTGGCCTCGGTGTAGTTAGGTGGGTTGCGGTGTCCAGGACTACCCTCCACATCCACCCTTCCTTCCAGGTCGTACTATACCACCTCGGCAACCCCTGGCTTTCGTCCCTCTACGCTCTTCGCCAAGCCCCAACCGTACTCTACCTCTATCCCGGCTTAGTTCAAAGCAGCCACCCCCAAGCACCCATCCACCCTCAGCTCGACGTACCCTTGCGTGCCTGCCAGCCAGCCGTCTACCTAACCCACCTCTTCCTATACCAACACCGGTAACGCTCTTCCACCTCCCCTCCTTCCCGCCTCCCGACCCCTCGTTGCCGTTACGATTCCTCTGGCAACCCTCTCCTTCCTTCAGACTTCAACTCGGCTATACCACAACCAACCCCCCAAACAGAAAACACAGCTGAGCCATGGAGCCCTGAAATACCTTCTGCCTTCGTTCCACCTTCAAGCAGCAAGGGTTACTATTCTCACTGATAATACGTACCAAAAAATACATACCTCATATAATAATTCGTGTTGCGTGTTACGTAAACGCTCGAAAATATCCCTCGAAATATGCTCGATAAGCGAAACTTTTCGGGCATCGTTACATTTGCAATATTTCCATTTACGTACAGACACGTACACCTACCGTAGATAGGGCGAAATACAGATTTTTTTTTTTTAATACCCAGGATAAAAATTGATATGGCAAAGCACGAATTGGAAATTTCTAACTATTGATAAAGAATGTGCCTTTTTGTACCTATACTCTATGATAAACATATTACGTAGTACACTTAATTACAATTTTTTACTATATATAATCACAGTCACTCACAGTCGTTCTTCGAATACTTTTGACAGACAATTATGCATACTCTAAATTTAAAAGTCATCCATTGCGCAATAAAAGAACACTTGAGTATAGACGCAGAAGGTCCTATTAAGAATAATAGAGAACGTTTCGATGATGAACCAGAAATAATTTCGGCTCTAAGCTCACATCGAAAAGCCATCCTATACCTGCAACATGGATTAACCATATGGATACGTGATTACGTTACATACTGGGTGATTCAGTAGGAGCAAGCCACCTAAATATTTCCATTTGGATTGATGACACGCTATTTAGACATATAGGTGGCACGCAACCGGCGGACCACCCTGTATAACGGCGACGTGTGGGAGAATGTATGGAGAGGCGTGTGTATAAATGACACGTACACAGGGACATGTAGACCCGATCGTATGCATATCTCCGAGGATACCTGTCTCTCTGTAAACTGTGGGCCATGTGCACAACCCCGTTCCCAAACCCTCTACGCTTTCCCTCGGTATCCCCTGTTCCTCCCCGAACCCCTAAGCTTCGTCCTGAAGCTACCCCCCCAGCCCCCGTGGCAGAGACACGCACACGCTCATATATAGAGACACGCTCTTCTCGCATACACACACATCAGGTATATATATACGTTTATATATGTATATATGGATTACATATAACACACATACACCCTATTTAGTTACATACTACGTCAAGCCTCTCATCGTTCGCGTGGAGAGAAGTACAATATTCTCTATGTATTAGCGCTACGTATCTGCCACATAGAGCGGGGAATACATAGAACGATGTTTGTAAGGTGCAATACATAGTCATTGAATATATGTATGTATATATATATATATATACATGGGATACAAATACATGGAGGTTCGCACGAGCCCCCATAGCTACCCCTGTACGAGGCGAGGCATGTGGGGTGGGATGGTTCGTGAAGCCACGGAAGGTGGGTGTGCGATGGGGGTGCGATGGGCAGAGGGTCCCAATGCGGCTGACACACAAACAACCGAGCCACCCAAAAACCACCCTCTTCCCTCATTCCCATCCCTAACAGCCTACCAAGCCATCCGGAGCCCACCCTTAACCAGCGTCAGGTACAGGCTGAATTACGCACTCCAGTGCGAATGCAGAACAGAAGGAAGAACGCGCGTAATATTATGAGGTACGAGTAAACATTTCTTTTTGATAGGTCTAGAACCATACATTCCTTCGTCACTTTATTAATCTTCGTAGAGCCATTCCCCGGGCAAGTTAACTCTTTTTTTTTTCATCGCCGACGTATTAAGCCCATGTACAGTATCATATGGTTTTTCAGAAATACCTTTCACCGTCCCACTAAATCCAGTAGGATTCTCTGTAGTAATTATGATGTATCGAAAAAAATCATCCCCTATATGACGATTTCCGATATCGGCACCCCTGTGTACTCCCATTTACCAATCCATGCTCGCTAACGTGGTATATTGCAAAGCTCCCAACCAACCCCTACCAAAATCATCCCCAATGGCAGCAGATCGAACGAATACCATAGACAATCGTGTATTCCATGAAAATCATAAATACATATAAATATATTTGAAAATGTATACAAGGAGGAAGCTTCAGGGGAAAAGGGTTGGATTTCGGGAGATTTAAAACTAGAATAAACCATACCGTACTGCGTAATCTATATACCGGGAGAGTAGAGCCTCTTGGTCTATGCGCCTGTACACCCTGTACACCATCAAGGGAGATTAACCCTCGTGGATTTCGCAGGGGTTTCGCACATTTCAATGGAACAAGGCACGCTGATGTCAACCTACCTGCGCTGGGTTCAACGCACCTCTAAAGCAACCACACCTACCCATCCTCCTGGAACGTTCACAGCCTTCCCAGCGGCCCTCTCCTGGTTCCTCGGCTACCCAGTTCTATCCACTCCTATATACGCTGGTATATACGTGTATATATATATATATAGCGGTAAGCTATGTACCAACCTCACTGGTACATACAAGAAGGCGTGTGCGTATACGGGTGAGCATGGTATCAAACTGGAAGAGCTAAGTATACTAGGGCCAGCCAGTCAGCCAGTCAGCCAGTTAGGTGGCTGGCTGGCTATCTAGCCACCTACCTACGTATATGGGTGGGTAGGTGGATGGGTAGGTTGGTTGGCTGGTTGGTTGGTTGGTTGGTTGGTCGCCTCGTTGGTTACTATACTCGCAGTACCTACCTTCTCCACAAGAGCCTTCCTACCTTCGTAGCAACGTACACGCGTGTACAGGCTGTTACAAACGTGAGAAGCAAGTTACATGGATAGTGTTCCAGCCTGATTGTGGACCCTGTAGTAGAACTTGCATAGGACTTCAACGAGATACGTGCTGATAATCACAGGTAGAGCGATGCATTGCCGTGAAATTGAGCCTCTATTAGATCTTCGGGCCTTTCATGACTGTTGATACTGGGTATGGACCACTTATTCTATGCACGTTTGTATACTTGCTCTATAAGGAATATTACGGGTTAGAAGTGACTGTCTACCTTACTGATAGGATACGGGTATTGGATGACTGCTCTCTTTGAGCTCTTGCGCTATTCTATATCTTAGGTAGAGTCACACTTTGGATGGATGAGTGGAAAATTAGGTCGCTCTCGTGACGTTGGGTTATATAATATAATGAGAAGTTAATTATTCATGACGATCAACAGTTTATGGATACAAAGGTTAAATGCAGGTACAATTTCTAAAATCAGATTTTAATTGACCATTTCATCATACGTTATTGAGATTCGTATATAGGATCTAATTTTATTATACATTTGTATATGATTACTGACAAGGAATAGATTGGTATTAAAATAATTAATTAATGTAATGGATTATTTTTTGAAATTTTTGCAAGAAATTTGAAGAAATTGAACGAAGGAATCTTTTGCGAATACTGTAAGATCCAATTAAACTGCTAATAGGTTAACCGGCATGTCTTAAAGGCTCAATGTCCAGTTTTACCACTAGCTTAATCTAGCAGCCAGTTAAGTTACCACCGACGAATAGCTGAGGCTCCTTCTGGGTATCTGCTTTCAGCTCCTCGGTGTGATATCACCTTTATGTTAGGTGAGCTAGAGCAGCTCCCTTTTCTCCGGCAGGAAAGGTTCCGTTAATCTAGGGTCCAAGGGATGGGAGGCGAATAAGAGGCACCGAGCGTGAGGGAGGCACACGGAGTTAGGTCGAGAGGGCCGAAGAGACTCTTGGGGGGTGAGCGAGAGTGATAGAGGGTTTGGCGGGGTTCTGATGAGGGGGTAAAAGGAGCTCGGCACCAGCACTGGGGGTTCTTGATAAAGGTGGGGTTGCTGGACCCGTTGATGAAGGTTCAGGCTAGAGGGTTACTCTGCTCTTCTACTCTGATGGTGATAGGACTGAAGGTGTGGGCGTTAAGGGTGGATGGATAGAAGGGTGCAGGGAAACAGTTCTGGTGCCTCAGAGGGTGGGTCCAGTGCGGTCCAAGAAGCACTGATTCATCCCCGAGTTATACCCCTGACGCTCGAGGAAGATATACAATGACGATGTATTCTCGACGCACCCTCCACTTCGTCTCTCTTGAGAATCACAAAGAAAAGAGCCGGCACCCTTCGTGTCTAGCAACCCCCAAAGGAACGACGATGGAGGATTCACCACCCATGAGAAAATGCGACAAGCTAATTAATTGACTTTAAAACAAAAATCAGAGTAAAGTGTTAATTTCCCGTTACCGACCTGATTTTCGTATTTAACAATTCAGGATAGATACTCACCCTTCTTTATGAGGAACCCCTAACCGAGGGAGGCTAATCTTAAAGAGCGTGAAAAAGATTACAATTAATCCATATGTATAGTACAAGTTTGTGTCTTATCGTAATGGTTACTTAATGGAGATATATTTATATTTCATTAAAGTATCATCAATATGGACGGTACGTCCCTCTGTGGATAATATAGTCCTGGAAATGTTAAGGGATGATATACAAAACGTGAATGAATTTCGTATACTATACGAAGGTCTATAATGCTTTCCAGGCAGAGGGTAAAAAGTGACTAAGGGGATGAATGAACGTATTGAGAATTTATGTCAGACGTTAATCGTGACAAGTTGTGAATTTTGGAAATATTTACGAGCGACGGATATGAAACTGAGATATCTTTGGAAATGCTTCAATCTTGAAATTATTAACTTCTAATTCCTTATTCTTAGCTACTCAACGTCCAGCAGACGTAAAGCCGAGCTACTATCCGAACACCCTATCTTGAAGAAACTTTATATCGATTTTTTAATCACTTTACTTTCTTACTTCAACTCGCCAGGTAATTAGCGAAGGGGTGAAACTTTAAAGAATGATTAGGTACTGTACAGCAACACTGTCTCACAGGAGCTACGCTTCTACGGTCGAAAGGGGTACGAAAAGAGAGGGTGATACTTTACGAGTCGCGAAAATTTAACTTCCAGTTTGTTTAACCGAGAAGACGTAAAGGGTGTGAAACATCGCCCAATAATCTCAATCTTTAAGAAACACGCACTATTTCGAGAAATTTTAAGTATCAACACTTAAAGATTTCACTCAGTTGAATATTCGCAGTTGGATGTTCAGAGATAATAAAATATCGTGGATTTCAAAGTATATCGATCTGTTTGATTTTCTTGCATTCATTGACAAAAAAATAGATTGTACCAATAGGAGGATCTACATTTGTTCATTTGCCTTGATGAACAGAGCCTAGGCGGGTTGTTTCATCCCCTATTGGAATACGGTGCTTTCGAGGTGGTTTTAGCCTTTCCATCTCAGAGGGAAGGTATAGCAATGGGGTAAGTTGGTAGCTAAAGGGTAGGTGAATGGGTGGTTGGGTAGGTGGTTAGATGGAATAGAGGGTGCGCCGGTATAGGCAGAAGTAGGGGTAAGCTTGGAAGACGAAGGGGATGTTAGAGTTTCTCAACACTGCATCATCCTATGCTAGCATAGCTTTAGGAAAAGATACGAACGACAGTTCTTAAATTATGGGCAGCAGTTACTATACTAAAATTGTGTACAGTAACAGAGATTGTGAAAAATATCTAAGACACTGTAATCATCCATTTAAAAGTGAAACGGCAAGGGCAACATAGTCATGAACAAATTTTTCAGAGTTTTATTAGTATCAACCTAATGACAAATTTCTAGAACAAGAAAAAGGTATCATCAAGTTCATTTTCCAGGAACCGTCTCTTAGTGGAAGTTATAGCAAAGCAACATCTGTGTGAATTATTATATTGATTCGGGGCACAATGTTTTATCTGAAATGACAGCGAAAAATTAAGGGACGAAAAATAATTGTCCTCAACGGGACCTGAGATCAAAGACTTCTTAGCGATACTTTGGCAACTTTAAAAATGATTTTGGAATTTTTTCAGACTCAAGGTGAAAGTAACAACATTTTTATATATCTGACGTACGATCAAAGCGATGCCTTTGCTTTTTTTTTTCGAGCATCTAAGTGATCTCTTAAAGGTTAAAGAGACGGTTGGAGGGTACAAGGGGAGGGGAAGAGATTATTTTTGAACAAAACAAATACGATAGGTGTAAGGTTGCTACCTGAAACTGGTAATGTCAATTGCTCTAAACCTGTGCCATGCGATGGTACCTTATAATAAGTAGAAACAACCCCTATATTGTTAGAGTACATCGCTACATTCTCTAATCAAGGTCCTTAATTTCTCAGTTTATTAATCTATAGATAATTATAACGATACGCAAGTGCTATTGTTATCACCATTTTCATGCTGCTAAAGTCTTAAGAAATAGTTTTTGTGCAAACTATTTTTTTTTTTCTCTTTACTCTATCGAGACAGCCGTTTATCACAGGGTGCACGTGGAAGATCAGAAAGGTGTGCGGTTAGGTATAGGGTGGAGTATTGTCGCCGTATCACTCTAAATTCCAGTCAGCATTTGAACGCGTGTGCGTAATGGTTATATCTATCGCTAGCTTCAGCCTTAGCCGCCTCTCGGGCGCCTTTCCTTTCCACCCCCCTAAGGGTGGCTGGATATCTCGGCGTTCTGTCCGTAATATCCCTAACCCTCCTGCTATCCGACCCTCCCCCCCTGAGCTAGCCAACGTTCACCCCCGAGGGCCAGAGTTAGGAGAGTTGCCTGCCTGGCGTCCGGTGCTACTTCTCCGCACAAAGTGAAGTAGGGGTTGATGGCTAGGGGTGGGTTAGGACGAATCCGGACCAGAGGATATGAACGTTGGCTTCAACTCGTGAGACGCTGCTTCTCGGTCTCATTGCTTGATATCATTTTATGTTACTGGCTTCGGCAAACTTTTCGATCCACTATCCATACCGAACGGTCGAAAGTAAAGATACATATTTTTTGTCTAAATAATTACAACCCCTATTTTCATTTACGCTTCGAAAATAGGATATTATTCTTGTTAAGATTTAAGAGTCAAAGAGAACCTATAAAAGTGGGTGGGATATGGTTAAGGTGTTAAATCACTCGTGAGATCGCCAATTCGAGATATCTGTGGGAAGCTTGTGAAGGGAAAATGCGTAGGGGGTGTTTTTGAGGGATGACACGGGCTGCTGCCGTCGTGCGACCATATACTCACATAAGTATCCAATATCAGTAATTTTTGTACTCGAGCGAGTCTCCATAGCCCACCCTTCGACTTCACCATATAAAGTCTCCCATCTTTGGCAAGGTTAGGTTGGGGATCTACTACCCTGTTCTACCCTCGTACCCTTTTACCGTTCCTTCGTCATCCGCTATCCCTCTCGTCATCCCGCATACCCCTTGCGGCCCCATGGTTAGGAAACCGCCCCCCTTCCCATCTATACGCACCCCAATATCGCCCTCCAGCCATGCAATCACGGCATACAGGGTATGGGATGAGTTCGCGGAAGGGGGTGGTTTAGGGGCGGACATGGTAAAAGAGGGTGAGCAAGAGGAAGTGAGGAACCCTAGAAAAGAGGGACTGGACTCCCATCCCAATTGTGACTCGTTGACAGGCTTGCATCGGGGAAAACTTATTGCATAGCAGAAAACCAAAGAGAATATTCCCTTAGGGGATACGAATGCCAAAGTTACGGATTAAACGCTGTAGGGGGTGGCTTTTACCATTGACTCGTCTCCTTCAGCAGGGATAGAGTACAACCCCTACATCCCCACTATTCCTTTTTCTAATTCTTCGATTATCACTCAATCTGTCAATCTTCTAAAGCCCCGTATCATCTTTTCACCGCCACTACCCTTGTTGGTGTCCAATAGTTAATAAAATTTGTATTTTTTAATTTAATTTTTTATAACAATAGGCAAGTACACCCTAGTGTATCTTCAGAAATACTTTTTATTTAATCTTCCTGTCACTTGACGCTACGGAATTTATATACAGCGGCGCGC
Source organism: Hartigia nigra (assembly GCA_031001745.1). Classification (NCBI taxonomy): domain Eukaryota; kingdom Metazoa; phylum Arthropoda; class Insecta; order Hymenoptera; family Cephidae; genus Hartigia; species Hartigia nigra. The sequence goes on from JARPRG010000289.1 coordinate 2,266,127, forward strand.
TAAGACGTCAATTTCAATTAAGGGATGTTAAAAATCCAAGGGATGCACAAAGGACAGAATACGACACGTAAACCAAACAGCATGAAAATTTTGTCAGGACTGTAGAACCAATGCTTTCTTGTATATATACGTATACATATCGACCTGGTAGAACGCGGGGTGCGTGAATATGAGTGGATGCAAGCAACAACCCCCGTTCTTCGATGAATTGTAGGTAGAATGTGGGTGCATTGAAGAAGGATAAAAATAGGGGGTGGTGGGCAGAAGGGGGGCGGGGGGTGGTGGTAGTAATAGGCAGCAGCCCTCACAGAAATGTACTCAATTCAGAATATCATCAAGAAGCGTTCAGTGTCCATCCCTTTGTAATTGCATCGAACGAGCTGTGCGAAACATCCCTTAACAAAAGTATAAGTGATATAAGCGAAAAAGATAAGTGCACGTTGGTAATCCCTACGATTATGCAATAGTCCTTTACAATTTTTTCCCCCTTGTTATTTGCTACATTAGGAATTTTAATTTTTGTTGACAATTAATTACTCCAATAGATAAAACATCAAAAGTACGTAGCTTTAAGGAAGAAAGAAATCAAGGAATGACACTATACCCTTAATTCCAAGCATCTGCTTCTTCTTTACCTTCTTCATCTTTACTACTACCTGCCTTTGTCCCTACTTTAAACCTACTCCGAAGTCTTCTCTCCATCCACTCCTAATTCGCCGTTCTAACCTTACTTTAATTAAAATTAAAAGACGGCAAACGCCAGATTCCCCGCGTCATTTTCATCCCCTTTTACCGAACCTTATTCGCCCACCATTTCTCAACCTCTATACCTTGAACCTTACGCTCCTCGGCCTCCTGCTTCTGGTTCCATCGTCCGCCGATTTATATTCATAATTACTGAATCCCCAGAACCCTCTACTTCGCTTGCCTTTGCGCAGCACTGAACACTGAAGATATTATTAGCTGATGATGAAAACAAAATGGGAGAGAAATTTAAATAATGCTTTTCACCCTGTTACCTGAACGTTCTCGGACATTATCTAAAAATCCCCAAAAAAAAGATTACTTAAAAATGTATTTTTCTCTCTGTCAGAAATATTTGCTATTTTATCTTCAATTTTATACCTTTGGCAGATTCAAATTGGTGTAGTAGAATTAGGGCACGAAAGAGAACCTCTGCCTAGTAGAAGCGGTTGAGTAACGTCCTAGTGGTTAAACGATTATCATTCGATCGTTGCTATTAATTGAAATACTAATTAGTATCGCGGAAGTATCTTGAAGCAGTCGAATCCGCATTGGAGGTCGCATTGAAATACCGAAACGTGGTCAATTCGTATAGCAGTTGCTCAATCGATTCGTTCGATAGGAGAAATTATATATAAATTCTATAGAATCGAGGGAGACTAACGAATCTCCGGTAATTAGACACCGTTTAAAAATTCAATCCTAATTAAATTCTGTTAATCGAATGGTCAAGTACTTTAATCTTATCCACCATACCAGTGTAATTGCTCACGATCCACTTATCAAGATTTGTTCAATTTAAATATTACACAATTAAACATTTCTAGAGCCCACACCATTCGATACATACAAAAACAATAGTCTTGATTATCAACATTTTTTACGTAACATGTATGATTGAACATATTATTATTTGTTATCATCTAACGGTTGAGAACCCCTTTGGGTACTGGAACATTCCCCCCAATCCAATCCCTCGTCCACAAACCCTTCCCCACAGCTATCCAACGCCAAACACACTCGACTACACCCACGTGGGATAACACTCACGTACACCCTCACAAAAGATGATCTGAATTATGCCCGACCGCTGGTTGCCGCATGTGCGAATTCACCTACGTTCACGTGTACCTGAACGTACCGGGTGTGCTAGATACGAGTAACCTTCGCTTTCGTCTGATTTTCATAGATATCAAAACTTTCCAAAGGACTTGAATTGCGATAAATTATAATTAGCAATTGACGTTTCCGTATTTAATACTGCTTACCTACTTCTTGTAATAGCTGCGTACAAATCATTTGTAAATCAGTCCAACGAATATCTCCACTAATAATTATATCATTAGTAACGAAATTATATTAATAGATAAATTATGTACTGGGATAGAGAGAGATAATCTAATATATTTGGCATAAGCTCATACTTTAGTAACTAGATTCGGAGCAATCTCTAGATAGAGAATACTATCGGGACCCAAAGTGGAGCTTGTCAATGAATTCATCGAAATGGTTCCGGTGACGTCAGTTACCAGTGACGTTAAAATTCCCAGTATTAAAAATATGATTTATTCATCAAACATCCTTTATTTTGTTTCCAAAGTGGTGTACGTTATTATACAACTATATTACACGTATAAAGAATATATATACTAAAGTGTTACACCATAACACCCCTCAAGTCAAAAGCTGTTTTTCAAAATATAAGGGATGCCTGATACTTGGTACTTTGAATCTTGCTGAAAACCTCAGCAGAGCTGATTCTACGCCACAGAAATGGTACCTGTACCTAGTTACCTATAGGAGTTCAAGAAGTAGACGTTTCTGCAGGGCACTCGAAAACTTTTATGAATAATTTACCTGGTGAATCCAGCAGTTTTTTGCCTCGACAGTCGCGCAATCACACAGCCACTACGTGACCATACAGCTATGCGTATCTCGCACACCTTGCTCAGATATCTAACTGAGAGGAGCGAGAGCTGAAGTTGGTCGAGAGTGCGAGAGGGCGTTCAGCATTGAGTCCGAACCTCGACACCCTTTTCGTTCACCTATGACCCGGTAGCAGGACAGGCACACACTTTGCCATTATCCACTCACTCTCTAACACTGAATACTCATAGTTGACTATTCACTTGGTACGGAGTATGAAGCGGTGCGAGTGAGAGGAAAGGAGACAGATAGTAGACTGGAATGATCTAGAGTGAATAAGAGTAAAAGAGCGAGAGAGAGAGAGAGAGAGAAAACGAGAGAGAGGAGTATAAATTATACCGTCCAATCGATTTGCTGTCAGAAGACCCTCGGCTGCTAGTCAGCGGGTTGTGGGAGGTGTTGGTGGCGATGGTGATCCTAGTGGTGGTGGTGTGGCAATGTATAGCGAGAGAGTGATAGAGGGTTGGTAGGTATAGTGGAGAGAGGGGATGAAAGCTAGGATAGCGGCAGTGCGTTTAGACGAACATGCGTGTGTACGCAGGGTGACGTGAGTTAAGGGTAGTAGGTACGGGGATTGCGTCGGGGTTGAATCGAGGTGGTTTCGCTCAGCCAACGGGTGGCTGAGGTGGACTAGACTGCTATAGGGGTGGACATAGGTAAACGGGGCTCCCGGCAAACACGATCAGGCCTCCTCGCATCCTCATGCGAACCGACAGGGTGTTAGGTACCCTGCCACAGGCTGCACTGCCAGCAAACCTTCATTACCTATCGAACCGTCCCTGCTAGGATCGTTATGTATATATATGTATACATATAATATATACATATATACATACGTACATTTGGCATATTCTCCCTTCACCCTCAATTCAGTCCACTCGCTATTGATGACACCCTCCCGAATCCCGATACGGGAACCAATACAATTTCCCACTATGACCAGTGGTTACCTATCGTACTTTGAAACTGCTTTATGTTTCTAATGAAAATAGTACACGTGTACGCGAATGTACGTGCATATCTATATAAACGATCACGTTTTATATGATAACAGAACGCAATGTGACCATTTGTGAAATGAAAAGTACCTGTCGGATTTGTACGAATGAAATTTGAAATCGTGTATTTAATAGAAACGAAGTTAGTTATGCGTCTGATAATACGTCGTCGTGCTATTGCATTGCGTTTGGGTAATTTAAGAAAAAATATTTTAATGACATCGTTAGGATGTCCATGGTGATGAGGATAGGTTAGTCATTTGATGCGGTGTAGGATATGGGGATTTTTACCATTAATTTCGTAATACGCGGTAGGTATAGAGAATTGAACGTGGGTGCCTTGGAGGCAACACAACACTCCGAGCAATGTGCCGTGTCTACAGGGGGTAGCTAGCTGGATGGGTGGTTGGGTGGTTAGGTGGTTAGGGTGACTGGGAGGCTAGGTGGATGGTTGGGTAGAAATACAGGGGGGTTGGGTCAGATACAGGGGTGTGAGTCCAGAAAAGAGGGTTGGATCCCAAGTCCTCAGTAACTCAGCCCCTGCATCGCATCGCCAGAACCCCGTTTTCTCCCGACCCCATTCCACCCCCTTACCAACGCCAACTCCGACTCCAACTCTGACGCTAGCTACTACCCTCCTCATTCCGTTCTCTTGCGCTCACCCTCAACCTCGATCCACCCCTAAAGCACCCCATCTGCCGTCGTACCTTCCTACGCCTTCCTTGCCTCCCAGGGACGCACAGCGTCCTGGAATTCTAGGACAGGGTCCACAGAAAAGAATACTTAAGAGACGTTTCCTTCCGCCTCTACCTTTTTTTTCCTGCTTGATCTTGCATACTCTTTGTAATTTCTTAAAATTCAACACTTCACTTTTTCTTAAGTTTTCAGCTATTTCAGGAATTCTTCTGATTACAGATTTCATTCGTTATTAGAAATAAAAATATCGTCATCCTATACTATTTTCGAATTCATCGGATATTCTGTCGAAGTAAAGTTTCACCATTGAAAACGATTTTTTCTTTTTTTTTTCTATAAAATGTAAATTTTCTTTCTTAAAACAAGCGCAAAGTTTCGTTGTAGTGCTTTGCCAAGAATAGTGTTCGAGAATAAGAATGAAGAGTTGAACTTTGGAGATAAGTGACAACAATTATAGCGGCCCTGCGACCTCCAAAGTCCTCGGCCCCTGGCTACTCCGCCGTACCGTGAGCGAGTCTGTTATTCTCTTTCTCCCTTGGTTTCGTTACACCCTCTCCTACCTCAGAAGCTCCCATCTACCCTTCACTCATACCAACACACCGACCTAAGGGTTGAGACCACCCTCTAGTTCCAGTGGCAACCAGACTTCTGAGCAGGCATCTAGGCAGGCAAGGCAGCTAGGCAGCCAGTCAGGCAGACAGGCAGGCAAGCAGGGTGGCAGGCATACTAGGGAGTGCACGTCACCGTCTTACACTATCGTCCCGAACAAACAGCCCCATCCTACCCCTTGAGCTATCCTACGCTCGACGTCTACCAACCCTAGGAACTCTGAAGCTCCCAATGTGTTCCAGAAGGTAGATACGCATAAGGGCTCGTTGAAAGTTGGTTGGTAGATAGGAAAGGGATAAGGTAGCTACCTAGAAGGGGAGGGACTTGTACCATTCGAGTAAAAAGGGACTTTTCATCCCTCATGGTAGCAGGATCTTGCCACGTAATCGACCTGAGTAGGTACATCGCCCTGGGAAAGCTTCTATCGAGTTTCTACTGGAGTAGATACTCACTAGGTAGACTCCTACGGAACGAGTTTCCTCTGACGACTTGGCAAAAGGTAGGAATTTCAAGACAAAAGAAAAATGGCTACGTACGATGAAATAGTAGTTGAGGATGGGAAGGATTTCGATCGAAAATACGTATTTCCGTTCTTTAGGTTCTTGCTGGAACTGAACAAGATGTCTCGCGTATCGGCCATGGCTAATCTTATAATAACGTGTCAGGGAACGCTTGGAAAGCCGCACGTCGACAATAAGCAGGGTGAATTTAATTCTCTCGTCCAAGCGACTCCCCTGTCCCAATTCCATGAATAAACTTAGTCGAAGCCTTGTGCAAGTACACACTCCTACGCCTGGGTTTCGGCTTAGCGAAGGGGTTGCTGCTTACTACTTTGAGGAGGAAGTAAGGCAGGAAACAAGACAGGGTTGAAGCCAGGAAGGAAGGAAGGAAGGAACTACCCTTACGCCATTTGGCACCTAGCTTAAATCTATTTATATAGATACCGAGATAGTCTGAGTTTATACTTGAAGTCGCAAAGGTTTTCCTTCAGTAGTATTATTTTGCGTGTTGGGGAAAAAGGAAGAAAAAAAATATTTACGATCCCCAAGTAATATTTGAAGTTTCCGTTATACTAGGGATTTTCGTAAAAATTTAATGATTTACATTCGGTTAGCGAATCGACAATTAGGACTATATGGGTCGTTTACAAATAATTTATGCAAAGCACCAAGTGGGGTGAAAAGTGAAAGCTTCGAAAGCTACGGGTTCTGGTGGTGACTTCGGTTGTATACGTGTGCGAGAGGAACAGAGTAAAAAGTGGTTTAAACTTTCACCAGCCCGATCCGTAACAAACACGATAATACGATTCAGCTACTTCATTCCCTGCTAAAAGAGAAAGAAAAAGAAGCGTGGGAGAAACACTGAAACGAGGCAAAAATGTAGTGAGAGGTCGAGTAAGAAAGAAAATCAGTCTCCAACTTGCTGGCAGATCTTGTATTACTGTTTGAGTTTTTAATACAAGAGAAGAAGAAAGTATATATGTATATAGTGTTATTTAAGTATCTATTTACCCTAAGTAACCCTTATATTCATTTGACAGCAGTGATTGCTGATAATCCCCATCATCCCGGGGCTGTGGAAAGGGGTTGTAATATTATAGTTCGATAACGATGAAAATAGGGATGAAGGTGGTGAATTCGAAGGTCAAAAAGTCGCGATGAAGAGAGATGGAGGGATAGACAATTTTAGAAAGGAGAGATGGGATTATGTAACCTGGCAGATGAAACGCCATCTTTAATAATTTCGTATTTAAGAAAAATGAACAGTCTATTCATAATCCTTTCCCAAGATCTTCCCTTTCGGATTCACCCTTTGCTCGCAAGAGCGACAGAGCTTCTATCGCAGTCACCCTTTAGTCCAGGATCTCCCCCTGTTCCCTCAGCCCCTTCCCCAAACCCCGTCTCACCCTTTCTAACTCTCTTGCACTCTCTCTTACTCGCACAGGGTACTCATTCATTTAATTTCAGTCACTCCCGGCAGGCGCACCCCTGTCGTGCGACCGACAAAAAATAATTAGTGAAGCCTTATACCCCCAACCTCTGAGCCCCCGCTGCCGTTTCACCCTCTGCGTCAACCCCCTTTGTACCCCCTTTCAACCCCAGGGGTACCTAGGCTGTACCTTGCGCTCGAATTCTCTCTGGCCCTCCCGGCCTTCAACCAACCCTCCACAGAGCCCCAACACCCATCCGCCCGCCATCCTTATCCCCCATCAACCTAGAGCCACCCTCTTCCACCAGGTTTCCCTGCCAACCTCCCCCCTACCACCCCCATTCCAGTACCAAAACCCTAGCTCAGTCAGCCACCCCCGACAGCCTCGGGCGGGATGATTCAGGCGCCAGTAGGGCGCACCCACCTCAGTGGGGTTGTGGGCTTGTGAGGAGTTGGGAGAGTTCGGGTAGTTGGAACGGCAGGAGGAGTTAGGGGTTGCTGGTAGCACGGTGAGTAGGGTGCTGGTGTCGAGGAGAAGCAGGCGAGAGAGAGAGAGAGAGAGCCAGCAGAGTGGCAGACCTGGATATAGGGAATGCTAGGGACTATGAGGGAGAGAATGAAAGAGAGGAAGAGAGATGAGAGACAGATGGAGAGTAGAGAGATGAGAGAAGAGAACGGTAGAGCTGGAGAGCGAGGGTGTTAGAGAGTCGGGGGTGGAATTGGGGGAAACAGAGTGTGTCGGGGCCAGGGAGAGACTGTGAGAGAGCGAGGGAGAGAGAAAACGGGAGATTCGTGCACAGAGGTTGGTTTCTCCTCTGAGATATAGGCACTAGCCGTAGGTATATCTTAGGCTAAGTAATACAAGGAAAAGTGCTACGTAGGTATACGTCGAGAAAATGGGAAGCTGCCCTTGGCTAGAACCTCCCTTAGATGTCCTAGCTTCTACGATTTCCCAGAAAATACAACGAAACCCTACGTTCATAGGGTAGTTTGAGGAAAAACCCTTTCTGTCTCTTTTCCTTGGCCAAAGAGCACCACGTACGGTAGAATCTCTACTGCTCTAATCTAATACACACCCTTTCTCTTACCTACCCTACCTCCTTTCTCGTCAGGTGCGCAACTCCATGTTGTTTTATCTGACAGTCACGACTTCAATGCTTGCTGAATATTTGACTTTACTATTTATATAAATAGGGGATGAATCGACCCTTACAGAGAACACATAACAATTATTTATGACCTTAGCTTAGCACCCTTAAATAGTTCCTGCAAGCATACACTACATGGGGAGTATAACATCCTCTTCCGTTTTAGAATACACTAAGTTAAGATGGACACACTATGGCACAATCGTATGGCTTCGGTTCTTAATAAATATGGTTTCCTTCCAAAGGGTTGTTTTTTACCCTCTTCCTAATCAATGAACTTGTTAATCGTTTTCACGTATGTACGTGCTTGTCTATGTTACGTCATACGGCAGCTTACTTTATTTCGATCAAATTTACTCTTGACGACAGAACAAAAAAAGCCATCATACATTTTTCCTCTTTCGTATCATCCCTCAAAATTGTATATCTTTTCTTATTTCAGAACCTTTTATGCCGACTGCTGACATGTTTTGAATTTTATCGAAACTCTTCTTCTCTGATTACGATGTATACTCGTGCGGTTAAAGAAGTAAGATCATTAAAAAAGGGGACGAAGTATAAGACAATTAAAAGGCAATTCTGATAATTGAACTTGACGAAAGAACCCCCGTAGCTGGCGATGAAGTCCGAGGGTTTACGATTGTCGATGCCCAAGCGGAGGACTAACAATAAGCAAGCTTGTTTGTCAAAACATTTGTGTCGCCCCGTGCGAAAATGGCAGGACGCGCCTTTAGGGCTGAAATTAGCAAAAGTGAAAAGTAAAGGCACCCTCCGGGCTTGCTAATGCCCCGGACCAAGGGGCGCATTCCTTAGCAATGAGGGTAGCCAAGATAAATTACATAATAATATAAGTAGGCGTCGAGTACTGAAAGGGAGACTGACTTGGTACCCATAGGGGTTAAGAGTAAACCCTAAAAAAAAAAAAATATTAAGGACGTCTACCACACAACGTGATATCTCGTTGTCTCCCTTAATCGACTAGGAATCACTTGAACGCCTGCAATCGTTCCATACAAATCGATAAACACAGATACCAAAATGAAAATATTACAATATCCTACAATAATATATCTTTCATATCGATCGTATATAATATGACGTAATTTTATTTAATCGAGTGATAACAAAAGTCATGAGAACGTCTTATCAGCTGTTACGTCAATTAATTAAAGTCAGGTGCATCATCATGAAATCCTTGCCGTGTAAATTTTACGAGCAGGAATTACATTTACCTTTTGTAGAATAATACAATAATCCTGCTTGCCGGATAGATGGATATCTTGACGTCAGCCCGTAAATAAATAAGAAAAAGAACATTCAAAAGTAAATAGTCAGTCAGTTAAACGTCGTTTCTTTCGTGCAGTTACATGGAAATCGATTAATTTATTCATCCCGAAGATTTCACAGTCGACGAATTATTCATTAACGGACTCGCGCCTGTTCGACGATGAAATTTATCACCTTCGAATATCCCGTTACGCAAAATAGCCTCAAATTGAAAAATAATCAAGACCTCACGAGTAATTTACCCTAAGCAATAATGTTTTTGTTTATTTTACAAATAGGGTTTAATCAGCTTGATGTCATCAGCTGATATTGATATTATTGTAGGGGTAAAGTGGACATAACTAATTTATTCGACTGTGTCAATTAATTATATAATTTATCATTTGATACATGTAAATTATGTATTGTTAACAGTGACGCAGCTCTTTTGTTCTATGTTACGTACAAAGCGTTCTTGTTGGACTGGTTGACTTAAAAAGCGCAACCCCCAGTCTATTGAAATACAAAAAGTATACAAAACAGGTGGAGTTGTACGAGGGGTAGTAACTTTTATAAGGGGAAAGATTTGAGATTCATCTCTTCATTATTTGGGAATTAGTAACCCCATTTTGTCTTTTCTTCTCTTTCTTAGTTACTTCCCTACTACTACCCTTTCGTCACCATCCGTACTACTAACCTTTATAGTCTTTCTGCATCTGCGTCAGTCTTACGCAATTGCAGCTGCTTTTTCTAAAAAAAGGAAAATTAAATCTTTCTTAAAATTCCCATGTAACGTTAAATAATAATTCGGTCATACGTCTGTGTAAAAGTGTAGAGAAATGTGTATGTAGAAAATAAAGGAACAAAAAACATTTTATTTTTATATAATATATATTACATTTTTTTTAGATAAATTTTGAAAAGAAAAAAAATATGTCATTTCCATTTTAGAAACCGTCAAACCTTGTCTATCTGTAATCTATTTTTTTTTAGTCATAGCATATATATTCTTCTGGATAAAGGGACGATATTATTTGGCAAATAGGTATGGACGGACTATACGAATTGGACGAGTGGATCTAGATAGCGATAAAGTAAAGGACAAAGGAAAAATAGTAAATTTTAGGCCTAAGACTCATGAGATAATTATAATTAATTAAAAATTGTTATAATTCAGAAATCAACAGTTGAAAAATGACTAAAAAACAGCTTTGCGAAAATACCCGTAAAATTTCCTTGTCTGGTTTATCGAATTTGCATATATTCGTTCGTAAAAACATTTCTTCTGCCTTCTTACACGTCGCAATCTTCAACTGCTAAGTAAACAAATACAAATGACTATAATAAACAGACATAGGTAATCGTTGCATAACGAGGATTGCGCCTGAATAATAAAAAAAAATGTAAAAATGTACTTTTTGTCTTAGTTGGCCTGAAAGGAGTCGCGGAGAAAGCATTCTGGTCCAAGTCATTGTTATTCCAGCATCTCTCCCATTATTTATTTTATATTTAAACAAGCCAGTGTGGAATAGAGCTATATTCGGTCTATATAGTAAGACCGACACCTCGGCGCCAAACTCACCCTCCTGAGACTCTGCAGACTCACCTCCATCTCCTCTATGGCCCCGACCATCTCCGAGCCCCGTAAACCACCCCAACGCCCAACCTCCGTTTCGTAACCCATCCACCCACCCAGCCAGCCAGCTACCTACCCTCTTTCAGTTTCTCTCAGCTACCCTTACCCTCTCACGGTCTTTTGCTTCCTCACTCCCGTCTCTCGACAACTCCTACGTAGCAAGGCTAGCAACCCTCCAGCTATCTCCAAAATCATCCCTTACATTCTGGAGCTAGCGCTATCTTACGAGGGACACCGTCGGGGGGTTACGGGAGGGGAGGGGGGGCCTTGCGCAAAGGGTGACGTCAGGGGGTTGCTCCCAAGATCCTGGGTACTAGATACAACGAGAAAATAAGAGATTCTCTATACGATTCGCGATACGAATTACAATGGCTACGACCACTCCATCGAGAACACTCTTGAAAGGCCAATGTGAATTCGAAATTGGACTATAAGATTTTTTTTCTCACCCCCGTTTAATGCCTTCCTTCGTTCCCGATATATTTCATTTAATTGCGACGGACTATCGGAAGGCGGTGTAAAGTCCGTAAAATTCATCATTGTTATATACGATAATAAAATAACGTATGAATTTTCGAAAGTTGTGTGCGCAGTCGATATTAATGACTAGAGTAAATATTGGAAGGTAAATATGTAATTTCTATGGGGATCTCATTCTAATATCTATAATGCGATCAACCCATAACAATGATTTGGAACTGTGCCAAGGATGCCTTCGGATTTCTTCGTGACTCTAAGGAAATGGAAGTAACACTGACTAACGGACTAAGGTGTTCAAAAACTTAAAGATCTTAGCCCTACTGCTGTGAAAGGTAAAATAACCATTGACAGGTTGTACTAGTTACTTTCTGGAGTTTCATTCAGCCAGCAAAGCACCGCGTCCTTAAAGTCCTGGCGAACAAAGGAGAAAGAAGTCAACAGCTCACCTTCCTTACCTTCATCGCCTTAAGAGGATCGATCGAAGCCTCGAAAGGGGAAATGAAAAAATATTTAATTTCCCCGACTAGACAAGGAGTTTCCGTCGGGTTTAACGATACTCCGTATATACGTTCCAACTGAAGAGAATTCCTCGCAAGATCGCCGAAAGCCGATCATAGAAATCATCCCTAGAATTCCAAGAGCGTCCCGACCGATGCCTTCTCCATTTTCCTCCATCTCGTCTTTATTCTCGTACCACCCGCTTTGCTCATTTCTTTTTCTCTATTTTTCTCATACTTTCTCACTATTATAGCAAACCAAGCCCCGTTCCCTGGAAAGCCACGAAATATCCAAGAAAAACACGTTTCCAGAGGGGCGAGGGCAAATCGATAGCAACAATGCCGTGGCAAAAGCGAGGCCTCTCCTTGCCAAGGATGAGGATAAGGAGGACGAGGAGTAGGTGGTTAGGTCGGGGAGGATAAGGAGGATGGGTATAGAAGAAGAAGAAGGAGGAGAAGGGGATTGGGCTTGAGGAGAACCGAGACGTTAGATGGTAGAGCGAGAGCTTTCCTGGTTGGAGGAAGAGTGGAAATGCCGGAATGGGGCAGCCTTATTGGAACCTGGGGGGTTGGGCCTTGAGTTTTCCTAAGGGCTGAGCACGAGAGAAGTGCCAGCTAGGGGGTAGCTTGATGGAACGAGGCCGCTACAACATTGGCAACAACCAGATGGCTAAAGGTTGCATTACCTATGGGCCACCGAAAGCCACTGGTATTCTCTTGCATTAATACACCGGCTGAATCCTAGCCAATCGACCTGGATTCACCACTTATGCACCTGGTGTACGTTATATATCCGTCCTATGTACTTCAGTCATATACGTGGTATTTTACTTCGGCCGATTCCCGATCGTCGTTACCCAACTAATGTCCACTTACCCATAGAGGTACAGGTTAGGTTTCTTTCTTCAACCTTTCATTTCACTCGCCCTTTGACCTTCTTTTAGGGCTATTTACATCCTTGGTCTTCCTACATTTCATCAATATTTCCTAAGACATATTTTCGACTTTCGATTGATATAAGAAAAACTGTCGAATTACATCACCATTTCAATCGCACGATCAAGCTGTTAGTTACTATGGAAGTTAAACAGCCATCTTTCATGCAGTATATGTTCGATTATACTATAATTAATATTCTTTATTTGTATACAACGTTTGGTTACTTTCGATCGAAGCGATGGACTTCCCGTTAGGGTTAGAATGTTAGGTATAAAATTGAAAAATTAACTGGCATTTGGATTTCGTATATTTTCGAATCTGGTTGGTGTGCATTTTAAATATAATAACATTAATACAATAATAATTAATATAATTAATAATTAATAATACTATTATTAATAATAACGTACATATGCATTTAATCTTAAGTTGTATGCGCTATGTTACAACAATTATTTACAAAATCGAAGTTCCCATTTTTTTTGTCCCTCTCTGTATGTCTCTTCTCTCCCTTCATTCGCGTCGTACAGCGTACGTACGTGTAATGTGCTGTACTTTATTTTTCAATCGAACGAACTTTTATTTTCTTTCTTTCTCTCACCTTCTACTTTCGCCACATTTATCAAGTGTTTCAGCAAACATTTCATATAAGCACACCTTAAGGCCTATATACTATCGTACTACTTCACGTTTATATTCTTTTTTTTTTTTGTCAACCATGATTTCGCAACTGCTTTATTATACAAGAAGCTACTTTATGTAATTATACACGAAGCTAGCTCTAAACGGTCAGACACGAAAAGTATTATCATCTAACTGACTGAAGATAACAAATAATATAATCCGTGATTTTTCATCTTTATGAGATCAATGAAATTAACACGAATCAATGAAGAAACCATGGAATCCTATGTTATCGTCTGACAAGTTTCTCATAAGAACGATTCCATAGGACGAACGATAACCGTCTGATCGATTTCATCGAAATTAATATTGAAAACGGTGATATAAATGAAATTCGAATGGTGCCAATAAGAGTGAAAAGATGCATGAAATTATTCTTTGGAGATCAACTCCAAGAATCTGAATAAATCGGTACATCGATTACGAGAAGAATGTGAGTATACAGGCTAATCGAAAGTTCATTGTCGAAATTCATCCACGCCTTTGAAATTATTAGCGGTAACTAATCAGTCGGACTACGAGGATATTCGCTCTATCCATAATACATATATTTAAAGAAACCCAGCAACGCCCTCTAAGTCAATCCGGTCAAATCACTGAAATATTTTATAATAAATTTGCCAATAATTATAAACTTGCCGTTTATAATTGTTCAGTTAGATCCACGTAGTCGAAGTGACCAAAGAGTAGATGAAAAGTAACAAATGATCAAGATGCGGCAACCATTCCAAATCCGACTGACATTCAATAAATTCGCAAGAGACGACCTACGTAAGGATGAACTCAGGAATTGTTCTGACTGAATCCCATCGGTATCGAGATATCAGACGAGATGATAGTACCAGGTAAAACACTGGAGCTGGATGGCAGTACCAGAGGTGTTGGTACGACCGATGGTCTTAGTCTCTCGGTAAGAGCCAGCATCACCTGGCAGTGCAGATGCTGAATGGTAGCCAAAAGGTTAAGGTTGGTATCAATGAGACCAGCAGTTGGTGAGAACCTCCCTCTCTCGATACTTTCAATTTCCGGCGTGACCACAACTGGTTGCTGCTGTTGCTGCGACTGCTGCTGCGTCTGTTCCTGTTGTTCGAGTTCAGATTTGATCGAGGCCTTGTTCTTCTCAGCGAGAATACGCTGCTGATGTTTCAGGTACAGGGTCGTTATGGGAAGACTATAGTCTATAGGAGTGTTCTTAGGGTCTATACTAGGACTCCAGGGTCTGGGTAATGGAGTCGAAGGCTGCGGAGATGGTGTACGTCCTTCGGGGAGCATCCTCCTCCTCTTGGAAGATGCTGAGCTTCGGGAGCTAGCTCTGTCGGATTCCGGCGTTCTCCTAGACTCGGTGATGTTGTCGCTACTCGTAAAGGTGGTACTAGGCTCTTTCTTCAGTATATTAGTGATACTGAGTGGGTTGTATTTTTCCTCCTTCTCAGTCTTTTCCGGTGCTGGCGCTGCAGCTATCGGGGTCGCCACTGCAGACTTCTGATGTTTCGGATGCCTGTAGTTGAAGAGAGTCTTACTCTCCGGAGCATGACTTGCTTCTCGTGGTTTCGGGCTATTCTGAACAGGTGATGCAGACAGTGCCGTTGCTGGTGTTGGACTCAGAGGGGTTGACGTCGATGACGTCGCCGCGCTTTGTGATTGATTCGAAAGATTGGTAGGACTGGGCGTTCTGGGACGTCGCTGACACTCGGTACAACCCAACAAGAACCGCGTCACAGCTTCTCTAGGTAAAAACGCATAGGTCTCCGTAATCTGTAACAGTAACATAAATAAAACATAGTAGCTATCCGAATTCATTACCATTCACGAACCACGTAAACGATAAGTCCCTTTCAACCCCGTAACTTCGTGACCTCATCTAGCCATCAAAGTATATTTCGCTTAACTGACTGTCATCGAGCGAGTCATTATCATTGATACACGGCGGTAACATGTTCTACGTTTAAGTCAAGGGGTGCCCGTTTCAGGCTCCAAAGGAACTTTGATGTCTTTGAGAGAAGGTATTTTACCAGAGGCATGTTCTCTGCCTCTTAATAGGAAACATTTCTCTGGAAGGAGGGCTGAAGGGTGGCATAACTTAATCAAGGATGAGAGCCCGGATCTGGGAGACGCAAAGGTTCCCCAGTCCTAGGGTATATGTATGTGTCTGTACATGTATATGTATACCAGCACACAGATGACTGTACACGTATATGTAACACAGAAGTAATAAGGTAGTCTATGTAAGGTGGGGATAATTCGATAAGATTTACTTAGGGGCTAACTGCGAAGTTGGATAAAACGAAGAACTGAATGAGACACTAGTCTAAGAAGATCCTAGTCGAGATGACGTCCACGATTGAGAATTTCACCTGGTACGAAAACAGCTTTTTGGCACTTCGAGCTCATCAAAATCCGTTCAATTTTAGTGCTTCCGTGATAAAAAGATATTTTCTCTCAAGAAGAAGTACTGTCGTATAATATTTTTTTATGGTTCGTTATTTTTGCGAACTATTTACAATGGGGCACGTATCATTTGCTTGTCAATGAATATAGCACTGATAAGATGTTATCGAGACAATTGTTTAAATACTATTAAATCTTCATACGCGATCTCGAACAGCATCCCGTGTGGACCTTAGACAGTGATCAGGTTAGAAGGTCAACTCTTAAGCAGTCAGGCAGGTACATTTAAAGGGCAGGTGCATCGAAATCCTGAAATCGAGAATGCCGTTCCCAGGCCTCTTCCTCTTCCTCGAATGACATTCTCATTCT
>JARPRG010000289.1:2282535-2311998 GCA_031001745.1 Hartigia nigra
GCAGGTGCATCGAAATCCTGAAATCGAGAATGCCGTTCCCAGGCCTCTTCCTCTTCCTCGAATGACATTCTCATTCTATCACATTCTCATTCTATCACATTCTCCCCGTCTCTCCAGTTTCGTTAATCGCACTAAGCGAAACGCATGAATTCCCATCCCGACGAATCGTGTCGTGTAACGTCAACTTAACGTAAAACAGTTTCACCGTCGTCCATTCGAGTGTGTGCGAAAGCAGGCAGTGCAACAAGTGTCCTGAGGTTTTGAATCACAAGCAGATCGCGCGGAGTGAAAGAGAAGGAGAGTGAGAGACGATGGTGGAGATGGAGCGAGAGAAGAAAAAGATGGAGCATGGGAGTATCGGAGATGATAAAAGAGAGAGAATTGAGGGTTGGAGAGGGGGGCGATGGATGGGAGGGGAAGAGGGGGAGCGAATGGGGGATGGAAAAAGTAAGAGAAGAGAAATGCTAACGGGGAAAGCTTCGTGTAGTTAAAACAGAGAGGGTGTCATTGGTCGGAGAAGGAGTGGGAGAGAAAGGGAGAAAAGAAGAATGTGGAAAGAGAGAATGGTTTACGCGAATGTGCGCCGGAACATATGAGATGACATGTGGTATCGAATGTTGAATGCTTGAATGCCTTCGTGGGTTCTCCCTAGGGAAAAAACTGATTTCTGTGAATATGTAAATATCGTGAGGCACCCGGTATAGAGAAGAATTCGGTCAATGTGTAGTGTAAAGTAGTAAAATTGAAAGCTGAACTTCATAGCGAATTTCTCTTGGAATTACTTTGGGATTCGATGACATACGTATGTAGTACTATTTGTTTTATTGATATTTATATATTTGAGATTCATTGATTTTCACTTACCGTTCGATAAGTGCGCTTTTGACCGGCGTGCTTTCCTGGACGACCTTCCAGATCGACATGAACTGCATGTATTATGTCGAAGAAGTTCTCTACGATGGCCACTTTTTTGTATACTCTTCCTGGAGGCACGGTACCCTCGGCGCCATTTAATGCCTGAAATTATATGACCACGGTATGATTAATTACATGAGATTATTCTCGTTGAGTCATATGTAATTATTAATTACACTTGTTCACCGTATACCGCTTGAACAGACATTCTAGTATCAACTTGAAGGCTGGTTTGAACAAAAAGAATTGTTATAAGTGAGAAATCAAAGAAATAACGGGTCACGAAATTCAGACTGTATTCTTGAAAAGGATATCCTACAGAGGGTGTAGTAACTTGAAATTTTGGGGTAATTTGTGAATTTACCGACGTTGGGAGTTATGGTGTTTTAGCTGTGAATTACTACCTTATCGACGTCCGCTTATGTATCGATGTAGTACTTATCTACTGTCGGTATGGTAGATTCCTTCGAACGTATTACCAGCAGAGTGCTATAGACAATGATTGAATGAACTTCACGTTTCGGTCGCGCCACGAAAAGTCTACGATATTCAAGATATAAGCAATCTAATTGACACCTGTATATTGGCATAACTATACTTACGTCTTCACGATTTTGTATATAATCAAAAACAAAAATTGTGTGACATTAATCAATAAATTGGAAACTTTAAATTTTAAGGATAGTAGTAAAAAAAAAAACTTTTTGGTTCAAAGTGTTTATATTTGTCAAATAGCTTCTTTCGGCGTAATTGTAACTGTCATTAATTAATTTGTCAACGGTTCTCTTCTAAAACGATAAAAGTTATATGACGTTCAAGAATTTTTATTTTTCTCGGATCACTTGGCAGCAATGGTAAAGAAATTCATTATCCTTCTTAGACGGCATACACTTGTAAAATAACGATGCCAGAACAATATCGAAACGGTAGGCTGTAAATAGATCTGCGAAAATCCTACTGTGGTCAGAGGACTCGCGAATAGCTGTGGTCAGATTGTTACGGTTAACTTTACGAGTTTAAGAAGTTGAGCGCGCATGCGCGACATTATTGTATTTCCCTAAACACCTGTTGAAGGGTGAAGTTGAACTCGTGGGGTTTACGGCTGGGTTAAGGGGTTGTGGTCAGACAGGCTAACAACGCTGATATCTAGATGGCCACTATTTAAACCCAGTGTTACGCATAAAAATTCGTTACTCTTCGAAAAAAAAAACCCTGAAAATACGACAAGAACCAAAAACATAAGACACATCCCAGCACATTAAAAAAAAAACCAGGACACACGTATCTCCTACTCAGCAAATTCCAGAAAATCTCTTTACGATACCTTATCCATGATAAAAGTATAATTTCAAAAAGAAAACATCCTACCAATTTTCTTGTAACCGCATAAAACCAGTTACAAATAAATATCTGAAAGCTGTTAAAAGTCTGATACACATTAAACGAGTAATTATCACGAGAGATTATACGTCTGCGTAAAACCTTGGGCTGATTATCCTAGCCACTCACGTAGCCAGTTCTAACGATTCCGTACGCGAACAAGATGTCACCCAGAAGCAGTGCTAGAGCCATCCTTTGACGTCAACGTCGCGAGGAATGATAACCCATCGACGTCAGGCACGTATATAACGTACAATATGTATATGGAGGCAAGAGTACGTGTTCACAAAGCGCTATATAGGATGTTTCACAGCTGAATGCTCGAGGCGTGTGTTCGGCATCCTGTCGCCTACCGGGCGGCGTGTTGGTAGGTAGCAGCAGGAGTTAGTACGCCATTCAGACAGTCATCCAGGCAAGCAACCAGGCTCGACTCACGCAACGTAACGCAATGCGTACCATAGTTTAACGAGCGTGTGGCGAATAGAGGAGGTTACGTTGTGAGGCAAATCCAATACGTAAGCACGCGTATACACGGGGTGTAGGAATACAGATGCGATACGGTATACGAGGTCGCCTTGAGTCTAACCCATGTGTAACCTCGATGCTGTCGACGGGGGGTCCCGAATAGAGGATGCCATAAGGTGGGGATACTTGAGTAGAAGGGAATGAGAAGTTGGTGTAGGCCCGCGTATAGCGTACGCGTGGCGGATGCCGAGGCCGAGGAGGTAGCCAAGTGTGTGAGCCCGTGCCTAACCGCAGAGTATACCAGGTGTCCCGAATCGAGGAGGTTACCTTGTTTTTTTTTTTTTTAGATGTGATACAGACACGCGATACTTATATACCGATTTTTAAATGTGAAGGTAAGGCCAAGGACGCTTCGGAAAATCCAATTGCTTGAACTCCCGGCACTTTAATATGTCTAATACGGATATCCGTGGCTTATTAATTCGTCATGTGTATTATGCATAGGTAGGCATTGAGAAAGATGAGACATAACTGAGAAGAAGTTTAATCTGAAGATTTGCGAAGTATATTGAATATACGTGTTAAGTCAGGTACCGGTAGATTTCTTGCGGTTTAATGCAGTGCGATGGGAATGTGGACTTTTAACCAGTGATATATAGGACGGTAAACTCCATAGAAGTTACGTACGAATGGCTTTCATTTATCTCTATAGGACGATCGGTGAATCGAATCGTGGCCTTTCGTTCACTTCGGATAAAAGCAGGATAGTTCTCAAAGGGAATATTAAACGTTGGAGGCTAGGTAGGGTGTAGTACGCGTGCTGAGGATGCCGGAACCCCAGTGCCTATTACTATACATAGAGTATAGTGTGCAGCAGGGGTGGTGAGGGTGTCCTCGTTTGATATAATAAAATCAATGCCCTCTACCTTTTCTCCCTGAACCCCCTAAAACCACCTTCTCACCCTACACCCTTTTAAATACCAACCGCGTTCTCATCGACCCTCGACAAAATTGCAATTCTGCGAAGCGATCCCAGGAATAAAAGGGTTCTTTGGGTAGGGTCCTCGTAACGGAAGTCGTGAATCCTTTGTAAATTCTACTCAGGCATGGAGGAGTTAGATAATATTAAAAATTGGCCATCTTCATCAAGAAAAGAAAAAAAAAAACAAAGCTGCTTTCAAATTAGGATATATATATATATCGAATTAGTAATCGCCTGAGGGTAAGTCTCTTGTGTATCAGCATCTCTTAGATAACCTCAAAGGTCAACTTCAAAGTTCAGAGAGGAAATTGAGTATACTTAAATGAAAAGCCTATACGAAGGACTATCCGTCGACAAACGGGACACAGCCTCCGAGTTAAGGTCCGTGTGCTCATCTCTTCGTTTGTTTACATCACCCGTCAAGCCTTCTGTCTTGATGCTTCGCACACACAGAATATAACCCTCTTGTAAATTGTACCACCAGGAGCAGTAGAAGGGTACCTTTTAAGAGAGTCCAGAGGCCAGTTACTGGCAATCAATTATATCAGGTATGTACCACGTGAAGTTAAAACCCTTTGCATAGAGTAGTTAGATAGAGGACCCTATACTGGCTATGTCCTTATGACCAGACGTTAAAGACAGTTTCAGGATTTCTGGATGAAGTTGAGACATTTACCATCTCCAATAGCTCTGAACTAAGTTGACCAGTCAGCTACTTGCCACTGACTTTTCAGCGAATAGGAATCGTTCTTGGTAATGAGAAGGTACCTCACGGAAGAAGCCGAGGTTTCTAGATTCGACGAAGTGAAACGAGAGTAAGATGGTATGTAGATATATATGTGCATGTATATATATACATACTACATGAGATAGAACGAGATAGGGCAAAATGGAAGAGAATCCCGGTAGTGGTACGACGTGGAGAAAGGTAGGGCACACTGGGAAGCCAGGGAGCATCAGCGGCGACGGCTGTTTGCAAAGTTGGAATTTGGAATGGAAATGTGTCGGTCTGCCATTACCCTTGTGGGGTGGTACTGGAGGGTTGACGCGAGGGTGTGTATAGCTCGTAGGTCGGGCCCACACTACTTCTACGTATGTATATGTACATACGCGAAGAGTGGTGGGTGTACGAAATTGGTGGTGCAGGAAATCCCAGGTATAGCGGGTGTTTTAAAACCCTGCGGATTGTGGGTTTGCATTTTAAACGAACGTGCGGAGAGAGAGAGAGAGAGAGAAAAAGAGAGAGAGAAACAGAGCCACAGACCGACGGACTACAGCGAATCGGATTAAAAAAAAATTCACTGGGGAGTTACAGGGCACAGTGTATGTACCGGGACGTGTGAATTTACCCGGGGCGAGTGAGAAGGCTTGTGCCTACCGGGTGGCCGGGATGAACGTGTCCTGATTACCCTTCTCCACCTTTCTCTACCTAGAAGATCCCGAAGCTTGACGACCATAAACTCCTTAGGAACGTTTCTGAGGTTACTGTGGAAGTGGCCCGTATCCGACACTTAGTGAGTCGGCATCTGCGCTTCAAACAAACGAGCAGATGGGCCAGCTGGGTTTGGGCCC
The DNA here is from genome assembly GCA_031001745.1 of Hartigia nigra. Lineage (NCBI taxonomy): Eukaryota > Metazoa > Arthropoda > Insecta > Hymenoptera > Cephidae > Hartigia > Hartigia nigra. Next base: position 2,287,850 of record JARPRG010000289.1, read on the forward strand.
CTTCTCTCTCGCTATGAAAAACAAGAGACAGAGAAGTGTTAATACAAATAGTATTAACCTTACCGTACCATTCTTCAAGTTTTGGTTATCAGGTTGTAAAGCGCTGAGAGAGTCAGAAGTGTCTCTATCGAGAGCAGAGAATACGATCGGCACTGTCGGCCTGGATGTGTTTTTCAAAGTCCTTTCTTCTGGTCAGCTGGAAGAGAGAGGCGTGTGATTGGGTTAGCTTTGGTTTGTTGGAACGGAACGAAGCCAGTGCGGGGCCACCCAGGAGCCATTTAGATAAACGAGCGGCCCCTGTTGAGTGCTGCGGGATGCCATACCGGGCGAAATAGATAGATAGGTCTGAAGGAAGGGAGACTTTGGTAGACAGTACACTCCTGACTTGGATAAGGAGAATCCAAGTCACACGTGCATATATATACACACATGTACAAGTGTATAATGCATCACCCAGCACATACAAACGGATATACCAAAGTGAGAATAAAGAGGCGAAGGTAGGATATATATATATACCTTGTGTACCAGAGTGTTTGGTCTTGGATGAAAGAACAAAGAAAATCAAAGGCGTGCCGGATGATCCGAGACCGATGGATTTATTTAAAGAATCAATCCGGTGCTTGGGACATTACGTTATATGTTGATTATCCTTTAAAAATGAGTGTGAAAGTGACGCAAAGCTCATTCGAAAGAAGGAGGAAACGAGTAAGATGCAGTGAAGGAAGAAGGGTGTCGGCTGTTAAGATTCCAAGAATTGTTTTGAATTCCAAGACTTTATTACCACGTTCCAGTAATGAAGAGCGAAGCAGAGTTCTCGCTATTTGCATCCAAAGCTACGTACACGTGATATATACATATACCGATAAGTACGGGTCTCCCCTCTCGTATTCTACAGCCCCCCAACATGTCGTTGACCCTAGTCTAATAATTATCAAGGTGTACGGAGAAGTTCCATCGCTCAAGGATGGAGACCACAGGGGCGTTGATAAGTAGTGCTCACCAGTCCTCAACCGGCATACGAATGTAGGACTACTCTCGCCGACAAAGTGCACTCCTCTCACCGGAGCTTCTCTGTTCCTCGAAGACAGAGTGTAAGAGGACGGGGGATCGCTTCGAGCCAGGTTTCCACCACTCAGAAACGTAATCGATCGATACGAGACGTGCCGAGAGTGGCTTCATCGGCTTCCTTCCTCGGGTCCGATGGGAACTCAGAGAGAAGCGGAAGTAGTGGAGAGCCAAAGCTCTTCACATTCTCCAAGTACAGTATACGTATGAAAGCCCATCCTCGAGTTCAGGAAGACACGAGGAATCTGAAGATGTTGAGAAGAACACAGTCGAGGATTAGATTCCCAGAAGGAGAGATCCCGATGCATTTTACTTGTCACGTATAGAGATCGGTATTGGGACTGAAACGGGGTACACTGTTCTGTGCACTGTGTTATATGTATATGTATAATAAGCGGGCGGTATATCCTTGACAGGATACGGGACCCAGAGCTCCCCGATACAGCGGCGAACACGAAGGCCTGACAGCGGGCCTAAACTGAATAAATTATTACAGGCTCGTCTCGCCGCCTTCTACTTTCGATCGCAGTGTGCCCTAACCACCTTTTTTCCAGGACCTCTCCGGTCCTCATCCTCCAAGGGAACCGATCCTCCACGCCCGAGGAGCCACCAGTCGCCAGGCCGCCCGCCGAGCACAAAGATTCATATCTGACTCGGCCGCGAAGTCTCAGGCTCTGCTCAAACGGGACCCTAAGCCCCAAGCGGGACGGGATCCGGTCAATAGTATTCCATCCGTGGACAATACTTCGGCATGCTACTCACTCACGTAGGCGGCGGTAAGCGCGAGAGGGACTACGTTCGTTCGCCGGAGTGGGACAGAGTAGCTACTCCGAGTGGGAGTGGGACAGGGTGCTTCCGCGCAGAGTGGGACAGGGAGTGGGAGTGGTGGGGGAAGAGTAGGAGTCTCACAGCCATCCAACCATCTAGCCCAGCCATGGAGGGAGAGAATCTCCGGAGATTCCACGCATGGAGAGTCGAGGAATGGGCCAGACCAGACCGCCAGCCTTGTTGGTTGCACGGAAGGCAGCTGCCAGCCGGCTTACCGCCGCCGCGTATTATACCAGATGAGAGAGAGTGAGAAGGAGAAAAGTAGAGACCACGGTACAGACGTACGAGAAAGAGAGAGAGAGAGAGAGAGAGAAAGACTGAATAAGCGAGAGAGGTAGAACACGGCCGGATTGTCCCGTAAAGATCCGTACGCTAAAAAGCCCGCGGGAGACGCGGAGTTTAGGCCACCACGACTTGGAAGGATAAGCTCCTAGGAGCTTAGGCTCCCACACCCTCGACGACGATATCGCACTACTTCCTTTCCATCGTCAAGAATCACCTCCTGAGGTTTCGTAAGGTCTCAGAAACGAACCCTAGAAACCTCTTCAGCGACATCGTTCTGAAGCGTTCTCTATCCTATATCTACCCCCATAACTTTCATACCCATATATACCCTAGGTACTACCTACGTACCTCACGCATGTGGATATAGGTAGCACATGCGCATATCTCGACTCAGCATATATCTAGAATCTTATAGAAATATTAAAACCGATCTCCTCGCACGATGACAACTACTATACCATAGCATTTTTCCACAGCAACCTCCGATCTGACATCTCTAGCAAACACACAAGCGATTCTCCACGGTAGAACCTATACTACATCGGGTCACGCCGAATCGACAAACATTCCCAGAGTCGAGCGCCGTTTTTTTTTTCCTTCTCTGGTACGCCGACTCCGTCCCTCTTGCAAGCCGTCCAGCTCGCTAAAAAGGCTTCCATTATGAAACGGCTCGCATTTCCACCCTGGCGCGATGACACTGGAAGCCATGGGAGGGGGGGCCAAGGAGTGACGATCCATAGTCAAACGTGAACAAACGAACGAGCGAGCGAGAAAGAAAACAAGCGTATGCAGGGACGTAGAAACGAACACTCGTGCCCATACCACTCGAACGTCCGTATGTCTCTCTGTCTGGTTGGCGTGTCGGATTTCTGTTTGCGTTGCCGCGTCACGCATTGAACCGCGCTCGTTCGGATTTCGTGTGGTGGACCCTCATACCATTCTCCCTATCCTCTGCCAGCACCATCCACAACCACCCTCCTACAATACGCTGTCGACCTAACACCGATCCTACAACGTTCAAGTCCCTCCGCCTACCGTTTCGAAACGTCCCGGCGCTACGAGTCCCTTTCCCAAAATTCCTGGATTTCGACGTGTACTCCGAATAAACAGTAGGTACGGTCGCTTTGGGTGCGCCTACTATTCTACGTGGTGGATTGTAAGCACGGATGGTAGAGAGAGGATTAGTGAGGAAGGGAGTCACTCTTTATCTCCTCTCTCCGTCTCACTCGCTCTCTCTGTCCATCTCGTTCTCGTGGTACGTGGAACGGGATGAGATCGATGAGGAAGGAGTTCGTTTCCCCGTGCGACGAAGCGCATGATAGATTTTGACGGGGTTAGCGCGAACTCTGGCTTTTCGTGCATGGTTTGAAAAGTTGATGGAAACGACGGGGAAACGGTTAATACTTGAAAAAACTCTGTAACAAGAGCATCAGCGTCACCCTCTTTCGTACCGTCAAACTTTGTCTTTACTCTATACGGATATCTTATTACGGAAGCTCTTAAGGGGTATATAGGTAAAATAGCGATGGTTGTACGTATATTGAAAGCTCAACAATTTGTGTATCAACTTTGCTATGAAAATTCTGTATTAAGAAGAGTCCGATTATTCTTCTGTTACGACACGGTATTTTATATATTTCGTATGGAACATCGTATCTCTTCTGAGATCTTCAAAGATTCCACGCATGTCGACGATTCGCGTAAGATATAGATAACGCATCATTTCGAAGAAGCCCAACGGTAGCTACAGGAGCACACTGAGGTATTGAAAGGACGGAAGTCAAGGAGCGGCATAGGGAATAAGCATCAGTATCCCAACTCTCGCACCAGTGAAGAGTGAAACTATTGCTTACTTAGTCTTATTCTACCTAGAGTCTGTCCAAGATCAACACCACGTAATGAACAAGGATTCCCGGTGGTACTTCTTCGTTTCCCTTTTCTTTTTTCTCGTTTCTTCTTCTTGCGCTCTTGCGCACCAAGAAAAATATCGCGGCTACCGCGTTCCAGCCGGTGCTCACGAACACTGATGGCAAAACGGAAAAGAGCTCAAGGGAACGAGGGAGTCAGAAAGTGAGAGAAGGCGCGGGGAGGATGGGAGGGAGGCCTGAATAAAAAAAACGAACGAAGAGTAGAGGCCGGGGACAGAAAAAAAGCGCGTCGACGGAATTAATCTCTTACCGCACGTTAGGTAAACGTCGGGCCGCGCCCGCGACTCGTAAAAAGACTGCCGAGTGGTCGCCATGGCGCAGTAGAGTAAGAGGGATCAGTAATGGAACTAAAGGAGGAGAGAGAAAGAGAGTGGTAGAGAGAGGGAGAAGGAAGCGAAGAGTTCGACAGTATGGTGAAAAAAAAATTTGGGTAACCGTTTATCGAGGATATCGTTTCCCAATACGTCCGTGCCAACGGCGGCCCTCGCTTCCATTACCGCCGCAACCGATAACGATCGCCCGAGGTCGGTGAGGAACGAAAAATCTCGCCACAGGGAAATCCTGTACCCTCGGGAGAGTTCATACCGGGCGGACCCAGCCGTACGTCCTTTGAGAAGAGTTAGAGGATAACTCGACGTATTAAAAATTTAAGTATTTTAACGAAGGATTGACGCTCCACCTATATAGCTTTTATCTTTCTCTCTTCGGGTTATACCTGTATCGACAGGCACGTAATGGACGCTACTGTCTAGATAAGGACACGTTGGGAGTGCCCGGTGTTACCAAGTATCTATAGATACAAGATAATCTATAAGATAGATTTTACGATACGATATCTTATATACGCATATGGATAAGTGGTAACGTTTGACACTACTACAAAAGGCCTAACGTAAAACTTTGCCACAGAGGATACTCGGTTTAATACGAGAGTAAAGGGCATCGATTTTAGACCTTTGATTTCGCAGCGTGTTTAATTATAATCGGTAGTACCGAGGGCATGTGTATAGTGACGGGTGGTCGGGCACGGTAGCTCTGGCGGCAGCTGCAGCTGCGTCCGATATCACCGCCTGCCGCGCGTATGTAGGAGTATATGTCATTACCGCGACGCTTAGGCAGCGCGACGTAGCGCGCATTGTGTTAGAGACGGCGGCTAGGATGAACGAATGGCGGTCGAGGGGAATGGCGCGGGGGGTGCAAGGAATAGAAGAGTCTGCTAGTCAGCCAGTTAGTCAGCCAGGCAGGCAGGCAGGCAGGCGAACAGACAAAGCAGACCGATGGGGTAGTAAGAGTAAGTTAGCGCCAGAGAGAGACGGAATTATAAGAGACTAACAGAGACGCCCAAGGCACGAGTGCAGAGAAGGCAGAGTGAGAGAGTAGCACGGTACGCGTGCGCGTAAGCGTATGCGTGTGCCTCATTAACCAGACGTTTGCGTTGAGCGCGCGAGAGGCCAGGCAGGGTCGAGCCGGGGCCAAGCTAAGCCAAGTCGGGCCGAGTTGAGCCAAGCTGGGCCGCGCTGAGCCAGGCCGCGTCAAGTCACATAGCTTCGAGCTGAAGTGGGCTGCCCGTACGCCGTTAGAGTCGCCCGGTTATATCGGCCATTCGGCACAGGGAATCAACACGCCAGTCGGCCGATTGCGGCCTGCTAAACGTCCGAAACCACGATTCCGCAATCGACGATGCTTATACCGGGTGACTCCGAGATACTACGCTATGTCTTACTGCTACTCCCCGAATGCTTGTTGAGAAATGAAAGCCACCTTTTTGACTCTCGCGTAGACTGAACCGATCGTACGGAAGTATTCGCTGATTTACTACTAGACCGCTCTCACCGATCGCCATTACCACCTGTGTCGTGCGAGAGGCAGTGCCGATTCTTGATTTAAATTCTTTACGATTTTTAAACTAAAAATTAGAACTTAACAAGTACTTTTTTCGTATGTGACAATACCGACGTTGCATATGTACTAAGTTACTAATAGTGAGCAAACATTACATAGAAATGTAATACGCTGACTCTACTGGATATCTAAGCCGTAGCCTTTTATATCCGTTCAGCATGCGTATATGCATATCCAGGATCGTTATCGTGGGTTGCGCTCTATACTTTAGCATAAGTTATACGATCCGGCCACCGTGGAAGTTTGAAATTTTGCACAGAAATCTTGGCTGTGAGAAGATGAGAAGAGAGAAGGAGAGAGAAAGTGCGAGAAAGATGTAGGATAAAGTACGAACTGTCAGCGTAGATATAAAAGGGAAGGGCCATAGAGAGCGTCGAGATGCTAGAGTCGGGTTATGGGTCGGGGCGGGACAGTTCGTAACTGACGTCAGCGAGTCCGGAAAAGTTACGAAGATAAGAACAGGGGCAGCAGGCGCCTACATCCGCGCTACTACAACGTCGGTGTCGTCTGTCTCGTGATTGCGTGGGGTTAATTCGGTTGAGAGGGATTCCGCGAGGGAACGAGAAGGCCCGGAAGGGCAGGAGGTGGCCCCGAGGACGCCGGCGGAAAGAGAGTAAGACGGAGAGAGAGACTAAAAAGAGGTAATAAGGGTGTTGTAGCGCGAGAGAGATAGAGAGAGAGAGAGGGAGAATGCGTAGGTAGGGGATGAATCCAATTACACGCAAACCTCGCACCCACGGCCCATTACGTCTGGTCGTCTCTCTTTCTCCCGCATATTCTCCGCACAACTCTCTCTTTGTCTCACTTCCACAGCAAGACGTGTGAGCGTCACGCTCTTCTTTTTTGCCTTCTCGCTCTCTCATACGATTTCTCGACCTTCCTCTCACTCACACTCACTGCCAGCGGTGTTGAGTGCGAGCGCGATCACTCCTCTCTCTCTCTCTCTCTCTCTCCACGTAACGTATACTCCCATCTGTCGGTCTCTCTCTTGCCAACTGTAAGCGTCGCTCGTATTTTAGAGTCCCTTGACTTCCCTCTCCATTTCCTCGATCCTCCATCCGACTCACACCACGTCGGCAGAGCAGCAAATTCCGCGACCCTCCAATTACCTACGGCCGAGTTTACCACACGTTTTTAGATTTAAAAGCCACGGCGCCAGCGATATCGCGTGATACTTGAATGGAAATTCAATGGATAGCTGGGTCTGATTGATCGGTTCGACCAGCGGGCACGTCAATCGAATCGGTCAATCCTCATAGCAGGAGCATCTCGTGCAACTCAGTATATAGTATGCATATATATATATACAGCTCGACTTCAAAATCAAAGCTAACAGCAAGTCAAACTTTCGCATGACATTAAGTTCAGCGATAAAATCGCGAATACAGAATGGAGAAATTGACTGCTTGATAATGATCCGATGAGGTGATCAATATCGAGCTAAATAATATTACCGTGAAAACAGTGCGTGGACTTCTCTTACATCACGAAGCAAGACGTGGCAAACGACAGGAGTTTAAAGACGAAACATTACGAGTCTGAGAGGAATCCGGAAACGCGGAAACTGCCGGCTGCTAATGAAAAACAAAGTGGAAGCCGTCTGGCGGGAACCTCTCTGGCGTACCAGTGCTTCGGCCCCTTTTCCGCTCGGCTAATTGAACTTACGCTTCCAGCCTGAGTCGCCTTGGCCTGGCCCGGCCCACTGTATAGTACACTTCTAGCTATCTACCTACCTACCAACCCATTTAGCCAGCCAGCTAGCTAACCAGCAAGGTATAAACTATAGCTAACTAACATAGTATACATAGGGACGATCGCCTCGATCGATATCGCTCTTAAATCCTAATGCGAGGCAGTCACGTGCAAGCCGACAAACAAACTATAGGTTTTTGGGGCGAGAGGAACCGAGGGCGATCCGTCTAGCATCCGACACACAATGGTTCTGGCCCCTGGCTGACCGCGATCAATGGAAATTTTAACCCCTCGACGGACAATAATAGATATCCGCTTGTAGGACCGCCGCGTGCCATTTAACGCGAATGGCACACGGTACGCCCGCCCGCTGAATGCTTATAAGTCCTAAAAGTAGATGGAACCTTGGTTGGGCCTGAAAAACGTTCGAGAGACCTGAGAGCATGTGCCCTGAGAATACAGAGAAGAAGAAAGAGAGAATATAGATAAAGAGATACCGAACAACTAAATAAAGCACTGAAAGGGAAGTATAGCTAAAGCCAGGTCTTGACCTAGGCCTTTCAAGAGACACAAGGACTTCATTTGCCATAGGTAACACCGACGATCGTACACTTGCTAGTATAACCCGGCAAGAGTCAACTTCACGCCAGTGTAAAATTCTTCTTTTTTCTTCTTGTTTATATGAAGCTGAGTATTAATACATCCTCTCAAGGGTCCTGGGTATCCCGGCCGAGTCCGCAATTAGAGCATCGCCAACTTCGTCAGAGTGGCAGGGTTCCGGTGATAAGCCTGACTTGCCGGAACAACGTGTAAATTGGGCCCCTTGCACTTCGCGCAGTCATGCAATGAATAATACACTTTATATAAACGTGTAGCACCTACCATAAGTACGTGGCTACTATACAGCTACTGCACAATCTACAACTGCCTATCCGCCTTGTTCCTAGTAATGTTTCTATACCCAGCTACCTGACTCCGCAACTACCTTACGCGGCCATTCCGAGCCCAGAAGGAGGGTAATTGGCCGAGCAAACGTGCCAGGGAGTTTCACTGAGCTGGACTCGGCATCGTTGAGCCGTGGCAAATGCGCTGCTCGCACAGTGCCACGTCCAGGAAGTCGAGACCTCGAGACATTTGCTGGGAGTTGCATAATTTTTCGCAGGTAAGTGGTTACGAAGCGAGATACCACGTAGATGATTACCCAGGGTACCCTTAGCGAAGAAATTATTTTTCTACTCGGTTCAAGCACTAAAGAGGGTTTGGCATTTGCAGTGGTAGGAGCGGACGGAAACGGTAGTCAGTCAGGCAGGGAAGGTATACTCGAAGATAGGGAAGCAAGGAAGCAACCAGGCAGGCAAGTCAGGCAAGAGGGTCGTAGGAGTTTGAGAACTTATCGTAGGGAGGGGTCGAGCATCGAAAGGGGTCGATACGTATCGCGATTTGCCGCGCGGCTAGGTTATCGGCTATCGAGGAATACCTTCGAGTCTCCTATCTCTCTGGAGGAACGACGACAGCAACGTCGACGTAGCTCGGGTATGCTCCAACGTCACCCGCAGTACACGCTGGCAGATAGGGATCATCAAGGCGTGTTCTATCGCTCTCATCTCAGCCACCCTCTAACAACATCGCGCGCGCGGGACGACGAAGAGAGAGAGACGAGGGCAAAAGACCCGTTGGCGCCGTGGAAGCCACAGCAAGGTATCAGAGTGAGAGAGAGTAGATGGAACAAGCGGAAGAGAAGTGACGGAGAAGGACAAAGGGATACACTCAGCAGCACGTGGGCGAGAGTGAAAGAGAAATAGTTAATAGGTCCAGGGGTGCAAGCGAGAAAGAGGTTAGCATGCACCGGCACCATAGAGGGGAAAGGCTCTATTTTTGTCGGGTGGCAGCAGTGGTGGCAGCGGCAGCGGCGATGGGACAAAAAGCCTGCGGCTTTTCCCCTGGACCTCTCTCTTCCTCCCTGCTAGCCGGCATACCTCCTTTTCTAGCATCCACTACCAGCAGCGCCAGCACCACCACCTCTTCCTCTACCCAAGTCACCCTGCTCTCTTTTTATTCTTTTCAGTCCGTGCGCCTCTTTTTATGCTGCCGACTCTTCCGTCTCACTCGGTTCAACGTGGTTCGCTCTGTGGCTAGCGTTTTCTCTCCCACCAGGCGGACACGGAAGGCTCGCGCACGCGAGGAACCGAGAGCGGCCCATTGGGCGGCGTTGGCCCACCGACAGAGAAAGCTATAGTAAGAGAGGGACACAGTGATGCGGATAAGGACGGAGCAGCGAGCAAAGAATCAGGGAGAGGGAGAGAGAGCGAGATAGAGAATGACTCAGGAAAAGTCAGGAAAAGAGAGAGAGAGAGAGAGAGAGTGAGACAACGGCAGCAGTCACAGCCGTTCCGACAGAGCGACGTATCAACGACTGAGCCAGCTGCAACCGACGAGGATGGAATGGGAGAGTGCTAGCTCAGGATTGTAGTGAAGTGGAGTGAAGTAGACTGAAGAGGCAGCCCAGCCAGGGAACCACAGGGACCAGGAATTGCTTGAGTACGGCTAGGCGGGAAGACCTGGGAGTACCCTACAGTGAAGACTAAAGGGGAACAGAGTGGGATCAGAAGGGGGGAGGAGAAAGAGAGAGAACTTAGAGGTCCTGGTCGCTCATCGGACCTCAGCCGAGGGGAAAAGACTCGCATCAAGCTCAGGCTGAGGTCGCGGCTCCCTTGGCGGCCCGCTACTAATTGCCGCCGGCCGCTCCTGGCTACGGGCCGCTGAGCATCGCGCCACGCACAAGACCCGCTACGGTTATGTTCCTTGGTTTATAGCTCTCTCGAATATATAGCTATACACTCTGTATGCACATGTGCATGCATACGTATATATACTATGTGAACCAGATTTCGTAGGACTTTGGAATTCGTTTCGCGACTATGATTTTGCGGATGTCTCGTAACTTAAAAAATCTGCATGTTGTATACTAAGTTTTATGTAGGACGTAGCAAAAGTAGAATGGTATATATTACAGATATATATAGTGTCCACTGTCACGATCTTGTCAGAGTTGACAGTAAGAATGTTTAAGATTGATCCTTGAGGATTACCCTGTTTATCTAAGCTCCAAAATCCTCATACACTTCTCTGTTAGAGATTCTTACCTGAATTCTTAAGGATACTTCTGGATCGGGTACCTGGTTACCTGATATCTTGTATTCCTACCCAGGGAATCGATTAGACCGCGCTCGGGCTCTGCTCGGTCGATGAGCGTGAGGTGTTGGCTAGGATGTGTGGCGGTAGCTCGTGCGAATAACGCGTATAAGATATATGTGCTTGTATGGGAGTCGAGCTGCTCGTTATTGATGCTAACCAGAATAATAATAGTCAGAATTGGCTATCGTATTCATCAGTAGATGCTAATCGACTAAGTAAGTAGGTATACGCATAAGATGAGAGGGAATTCCGAAATTTGTAGAGAAATAAATATATGGTATATATTCAAGCACAGTATGGATAAAGATACTTGGCCAAGCATTGAATTATTGCTTTGATTAAAGAATGGTCAGTCGCTCGGATCAATTAAAGGCACTCTAGAGCGCAACGTTAACCAGACTGAAAAATGGAGTATTCGACGAAACTCCATCGAAAGCGTAAGGATCGATAGTAGGTGATTAAGAATAGCAAGGTGTAATATCGGTTTAACGGGAGTACATAATTTTCGAAGGATCGCATAATCCGTTCATGGCTTTTTACAAAGACGCCCTGACGTCAGGCAGGTAAGTGCAAAAGGCGTCCCAGCAAATTTTTCGCATCCGGAATAAAAATGTGCCGAGGATTTCGCCCCATGGGGTCCCATCCCTCATAGATGTGCTCGCCAGCCCTCCGTTTCCTCGTCGCACACCATTCCTACCAATAGCGAGACTCCTTTTGGGCTTGTCCTCTCCTTACCCTTAGCAACCCTTGTTCCATCCCTCTTTCTCGAGTCTCGCAAACTCACTCCGTTTCCTTCTAGTGCGTGACTCAGCCTGGCCGAAAGCGGTATATTCCGAAGGTAACCCCCTAGGTTGTCGTTTTTCGCCCCGTGCTCGAACTTACACGCGGACCGGCTCCAGCCCTAGCACGGGGTCACCAACACAAAGAGAGGGGGTGCGTGCATGTTCTTTCATTATCGGAGCAGGCGGCGATAATCATCGAACGTTGCCGCGGAGGTGGTCAGGGGTAGTTGGTATACGAAAGGGGTGCGGATCCGGCGCGGAATATTGGGGTTAGGGTTGGAAGCCATTAGAGAGGATTCTAGAGCTCTTTTCCACCCCGGATTCTCTGGCTCTCCCTCTTTTTTCCGATTTCTCTCCTATCGTATCTACCAACCGTGCCCCATTCTCACCCTGGCCAACCCCTAGGCGCCTGATAAGTACACCCTCCAGTACCTAATTCGTCCACCACGATCTGGCCACGATTTGTTTACAGTCTGGTGGCATGACGTCCAAGCAGCTTCCTTCTGGATCATCCTCGTCCGGTGGCCAACATCGTCACAGTCTCCGCACCCCCGACACTTCTTGCCGTAGCTGCTCGTTTTATTAACAGAGGGTCAAAACTTCGTCTCTCTTCCCCGGATACCGGTTACGGTTAACCGAACAAAACCCTCGGAATCGCGGCGACGAATTATCGGCTCGGTTGACCCCATCCTCCTTCTACAGCTTCCGTCTATTCTCACACAGTCTATGTATTTACACAAATACATACCATCCGTCTATCTCTATTCACTGCTGCTGGCTACAAATACGAAGACCCCTGGGGACTCCTCTCGTTCTCTAGGCGAGAGTGCGACAGAGACAAGGAGCGTGAGAGAAGTGTCTCCGACGGTGGTCCACTCTCAGCAGATACCTAACCGACCTCCATCCAGCTATCTGGCGAACCTCCGTAGAACCTCCGTAGCTACATAGATATCCACGAAGCTGGCCAAGGTATTTATACAGCGGTAGTGTGAGCGACGCCCCAACGATTAGCCGTTAAACGATATTGCAACTGAAAATGACCAGATGGATATCATTGTCCCAGTCATTTCCGCATATAGCACCCCTTTTCCGGTTGTACACGTTTCGTACTTTGGCCAATGAATAAAACACGAAATTGCCTACAGCGAGGTATACACGCGTGAATAACGTATCGTGAATACACGTACGAATACGTGGCAACGCGTAATAAGCTATTTCTACGTGGTAGAACGTACTACGGCAGGAGTACCAACGTGAGTGCGAAATATCCATATAGTGTTGCACGTAAGTGCGTATATAGCGTATTACGTATACGTAAACGCATATACCAGTACCCGATGCGGCTATGTGGAACGCACCGGCGGCCCGTACTTGTACGGGACCTTTAGCGGCTCGTGAGTTGCAGTCGGGACGATCAATGACAACCTCTCGATGTCTCTCTTGAGCGGCTGTATCTCTGACTCTCGCCGTCTCTCTCGTGCCCACAGGTTTCGAGCACTCCCTCTCAATCAAGATAGACGCGCGAGAGGCTTAGCACCGAGAGAGGCGAACACGAGCGGTAGAATTTCTCTATAATGAGAGTGAGCGAATAGGAGCTAGTCCGTAGTCCATTGGTGGGAGCGAGAATGACGACGGGTTTCGTGGTAGGGGGATTGGCAGGAGGACGTAGGAGACGTCGAGGAGGAGTACGGCGGGACGAATGAGAGCCCCGAGGGATCAGGAGGTGGGAGAGGGTGAGAGAGGAACTCGAAGAGCGACGGCGACGTCGGGTACGCGGAGTCAAGGGAGGATCACGAGCAGAACAGCGCTGAATGAGATAGAGCGAGAGATACGTATATGGGAATCGTGAAGGCTAGACAAGGACGGTAAAGTACCGGCACAGCCTGTCTGTGCCTCTGCTTCGGAAAGTGACTAATGACTAGCTGGCCAGACCTACTCTTCTACCACCCAACGAGAGAGACAAAGACGGAACGCAATCAGTCCGTCTTCTTTTAACCAACGGAGATATCAGAGGTGTACGTTGTTATCTCGCGGCCCTCAACGATGGTCAACCGTGAAAAATGACTATCGGCAGAGAAATATTTTACGGGCGTATACGTACGTGCCGCTGCTACGTACCCTACTACGACTTTGGTGTGTGGTATACGGATTATGTGAGCGCGTGCGATGATGTCGGTTACGACTTCCTATGAGACATCCTATGGGAGAGGAAAGATCTTCCGCATCTGGTACCATAAGGAGGTGACCATTTTTTGACCTTCTTGTTGATAGGTGCTACCGTACAAGATATTTCTAAGGATTGCGAGATTGTTCGTTCTGATGGTTTCTGTAACTTCTTTCTTTTTCTCCCTCTCTCTCTCTCTCTCACTCGGTTCCCTCTCTTTTATTTGAGTCTTCACGGCTGCTGAGTTACGCTCGCGAAGCCTTTCCAAGCGTTTCGTTTCGTTTCGTTTCGTTCCACGTGGTAAAAGGTAAAAGGGGGACTCTCGCGTTGGAAGCAGGACGGCCAATCTCCATGGACACGGCTCTGTCGCGAAGCGAATGTGCAAACGGACTTATGGTCGAGGCTAATCCTCGTTGGTGATTTTAACTTTCGTATACCTTAGCGCATTCTCGTTTCGTCGTTAAACTCACGAAACTCGATCGAAACTCGGCACAATCCCCTTTTTCTCTTTCGTGAAACGCGCCGACGCGTAATTAGATGTAATTAAGCAGGTACCTTATCCGATGCTCCATCGGGCTACCAGCAGAGTCACTTTCCGCCTGAAGACCTTTGTTCTTACTCTTCTTCTTCCTACCAAGGTACCATGTTTTATCTGTCTAACTACCTACCTACCTACCTACCTACCTACCTCTGAACCTTATACCTCTATGGTCTTTGGCTTTTTTTTCAGGTCTAATTCATCTTACGTTTACTCTTACTAACTAATTAGGTACTAGTCAAAGATTTATAAGAGCATATCTATTGCATTCTTCCGGTTTTTTATTAATTTTTATTGTCGATTCGAATTAAATTCGGTTTTCAAATTGGAATAGTAGAAAAAAAATGATCACTCATTCTTATTATACGTAGGAAGTTTTAGAAGGTTATATGATAGAACTAAAAAAAAAAAACTTGCTACTCTACCCAGAAGACGTACGAAGGAGTTGCTCGAGAATAAAATGGCGAACTCACCTTATTGTGCGGTAGCTGTGTCGGCACGTAGAGCGGAGGATCCAAACCAGGATTGGTGACAGCATGTCGACCGATAATCCTGTCAGCAGGTTTCGCATCGTATCCCTCAGGTTGTCCAATGTGAAATCCCTTGCTCTTTACCCAAAAACGAAATTTGCTATTTTCAGCGCTGTTCACTTCCTCTCCACGTAGCGTCCTCAGAATCCTGCCGTATTTCTTGATAGTAATAGTCTTCGTCTTGGCGAGATCGCCGTAGGTCTTAATTACCCATGGCTGATAAGCACTGAACATTGCATCGTTTTGAAACTTTTTAGGTGCACCAGTTGTAACATCCACACCCTGAGCAGACTTCCCAACGAAGTTGGCGCTGGCGGTACCTGGTGCAACCCCGGTAAATGGCAAACCTCTACCATTCTTACTGTCCATAGCACCAGCTCCCTTAGGACCAGCAACGAAACTACCGGTCATGCTATTTCCGTTTCCATTAAGACTTCCTCCTGCCGTCATATTAGAAATGTCCAAGTAAGAAACCGATCCGTTCTTACCAAGATTCGTAGCATTCCCAACAAAGGTCGCCATCGATGTCGCCATGTACGGTATCGTTGACGACATGCTTAAGCTTCCTGTGCACATGCTTGACTGATTACCGTTCATACCGATTGCATTAACAGAACCAAAGGATGATCCATCCGACATAGATGGTCCAGTTGACCACGAAGCTGCAACAGGAGTGACCAGACCATTCCCGTTAGCCTCTCCAGTGGCTAAAGGCGACAGTGTATTCGAGGACGTAGTAGTGATAGCATTGATAGAGATAGTGGCATTCGTCGAAGAGTTCTTCCCCTGGGAAGTGAACTTGTTTGAAGTCCCACGACTCTTGGAGGATTGTCCTACGTTAGAATCCGTTCCCGTCGACGAGCAGGAAGATCCAGTAGAGTTCTTGGATGCGCTCGTTGATGTGCCTCGGGACTTCTTCGTCGGCGGTTCGTTATGGCTCGAACCATTTGGAGAATTCAAATTCCCATGAGACGGACTGTTGTTGTTCTCTGATCTGGAACGTTTGTTAGAGCCAGATGACGATGAATGGTTTGACGGAGTCGGGGAATTGTTCACCGGTACACGTCGACGTAGACCCATAGTAGCTGTCGCCATGGTTCACTATATATCTTCCGCACTCTTGAAACTCTCGTACAAGCCTTGATAATTTCTAACGAGGAGAATCCCTCTCTCTCTCTCTCTCTCTCTCTCTTTATATATCTTCAGCTTCAGGGGAGCACCATAGAATTCGTATCACTCGAGCGCGAACCATCCATGCACTGCCATTGAGAATTCACCAGGCGACACAGCAGCAGCCGACACTATATATAGTATAGTATACCAGAGCACCGACACCAACCACAAGCACTAACAAGCACTATCTAGCTGCACTATAATCATCCCCAGCCAGAGTATGCTATAGATATCGCGAGAACCAACAGCAACTCCAGCACCATGTACGAGGACACTTTTCAATTCAGTTTAACGGCATCTCGTCGAGATGGCAAATGAGGTGGATGCTGTGTGTACTCGTCGTCACTGGGCTGTACCATTACTTTCGACGCCGCTTTTCCTGCACTTCCGTTTCGTCCGACTCGTACGACTTCTTCGTCTCGTTACAACACGGTACGCTAGTGCCGACCGTCGCGACGGTAGTTCGACACCTGAAACAAAAGAAGGCGAAAAGGTGACAGGGAAATTAACTAAGTGCGATTACGCGGCGGAAACGTTTAAACGAGGGTGGCGCTAATGGACTACCCTGCCGGAGGCCACCTACCCACCCTACCTATAGGAGGTACTTCCAAGGGTAGTCGTTGGGGATAGAAGGTTACAAGGGTGAAGGTAGGAGAGCTAGAGTAGCGTAGCAACGAGGGTGCAGATTATAGCCTGCAAGGATATAATATGTGGAGAAAATTAAACTAGGAAATTGGCTTTCGGGGGTTAGTCGATGCTTAGCGGTAATATATGATCTTACTTCTTTTTTTTTTTTTTAGCAATCACGAATATATGTATATACAAATATATGAATGTTTCTTTAATACAAATTATTTTATACAACTTTTCATGGAAATTGAGAAAAATATATTAACGACTAAGAGAGCATTTTGTACTGTCAATGGTAATGGGGTTGTTTCCACGAACGGGACACTGTCGAGTCTCATGTGGAGTCTCTCCGCTATATACGGACTAGTTTCAGCGTCGCTTGCCTCGTGGTTTCGTGCCGACGAAGCTTAAGATGGCGGTTCTATGTTTTCTATCCCTCGATCCACGTGTCTTATATATCTTTACGTCCGTGTGGTAAGAGCAAAGTTGAGCGTCCAGCCGCAGCCTTAGGTGTCTCCGCCAAATTAGGAAACCGGTCGCTGAGTCGTCGTCGCGGCGACTTTTCTATACTGCGCCGACGGCCAAGTGCCATTTCGAAGTGGCGGCAGACAATTTCAGCGGTGGCACAATAAAAGGAAATGTGCCGAGGTCCGTGCTAGAGGTCACGTGTCATTTAACCCATTCCCGAAATAAAAACGATGGGTTGGTGGGTAGGTAGGTATGAGGGTAATCAGAGGGTGGCTCCCTGACTAATCCCCTAATACGTAGCACTCGCGGTATCACACGAATAGGGTTGCTTGCTGCTGTCGGCAAGGGATGTGAGAAGAGTGAGAGAGTAAAAAATAAGGGAAGAAAAAATAATGAAATATAACGATATAAAAATGAGCCCTTCTTGTACACCTCTCTACCATTTTCAACCCTCTACGCTGAAACACATAAAAGCTTGGCCATTACAACCCTACTATTCTTCAGGTCCACGCGATCGTACTCAGAAGCAGCCTCTTCCTCTAGTGAAATGATGCTGATCCCATTCGAGCCATCGACCTAATGACATACGTGTGTCCATTCTTTGGCATGACGCCTCCCTATACCACCCCCTCTTACTCGCTCCCTTACTACAAAATGACTTTCGAAACGCCTTGCTACTTTCCACCTCAACCCTCGGGACTCTTTACCCTTACCGCATAGCGACAGCACAACCCCTTTGGCAATTGCCACCCTTATCCATATTTTCACGTCTTATCGCGTCCGGGATCTTAACATCTTCAGACCTGAGAAGATTCAATTTTCCGTATACTGAAAATTTTCATGGCTGGATTTCTCTTGGTTTAGAGCACAGAGAGACATCGCAGTGGCAATATGGCGTTAACGCCTCAGCAAGACCCACGTCCGAATACAAATTCGCATTATCTTGAAAAACATCAATGATCCGGAAAAAGAGTATGATACGCGATTGGATCAATGTCAAAAACTTACAAAAAAAAAAAGGATTTCAAGGTAGAAGATGATCACGAGATAAATTGGCCAAGTGGGAAGATTCGAAAAAACAAATTTCAAAAGACCAGCACTCTGTTGTCAGTAATAGTCAGCGATTAGCTTTTACCTTTACAGCTTCACTGGTAAAAAGATCTTAGACATTTGAGGAGTCTCGCAGCAGAACAATCCTAAATGCAACAATCGACCAACAACAAATTCACGTAATCCCGTTATAAGCATACATACCTACTCTCTCCCACTGAATACCCGACCGTATAAAATTCCCCAACAAAAAACGTACCTCTGCACTCGACAGACCCAACAACCAGTACTAATTTAAAAAAGGCATCTTTTATCTAACTCTAAATTCCAGTAGCCAAAAGACCTGTCAACGGTCTACCTATAGAAACTAGAAACGTATCGTGAGAAAGTCAAAGAAGTAACAATCCAAAATGACGTTATTATATACAACAAATAAAATCAACTAAGAAAAATGTTAGTATATAATAGACTGGTTTCGGTAAATGATCACGAAGGAGAGACACGACTAATTCAATAAGGTCGATCGAAGCGCCAAGGTACATAGATAGTTAGGTAGGTAGATAGATGTATGTAGTTCGGTAGGTATAATGGTCTCTCTGTGCGATATCCATGCTCCTTTGGGTGGAGGTTCTAGCGCCTGAGGGGTCCCAGGGACCCCAAACGTCGCGTCGGCTTTGTGCCGCACACAAGTCACGTAGTGGCATGGGCCACCGTATTATGGTCCCCGTCCCCATATACATATTACGCTATATAATGTTGGATCCTCCGCACACCAGCAATGGTGTCACGCTACGTGCTTCCTGCCATAGGTCCAGTCCGGTTGCTTAAGGCCCCAAGTCCTCCCGCTCGTGGGACACTCGTGATCGCAATGTGTAATCAGGTTCGCGCTACCACTGTCTATTAACCAGCGCGTAGTAGTCGCACGCAATACTCCGAAGCATAGGTGGTTTTCGAGCCTTTTCATCACATTCCTTCCGTTTCCTAATGGTCGCCGCCATTTTTGAGTATGTTACGTGTATAAGTAGATACATATAGTACAAGATCGACCGCGTCCTGCACTTTGAATATCATTCCAGTCTGCAGTGTCGAGTCCTAGTCTATAGATTTTATTTAATACGTTCAAGCGACACGGTGGCGTCGGGCGTTGGAGTAAATGGTTGCGAAATGAAATAATCATTCGTTTGGACAAAGTGGCGTGGGTAAACCCCATGAGCGTCGTTAACAGCGGCACATTTTTCCTGTGAACTTTCAGTATTTTATTTACGGACACGAAACCAGGTGTTACGACTATTGAGAGAGAATACTGAAGTTAGAGAGAGGCAGTACTGCATTTGCTTGTACTGTACTGTAAACAAACCTATACGACATTGTCAGCCAATTCTAGTAGTATCTGTAGCGTAGCCACTGGCTCATAGAATCACACGGCAGAACAGTAATCAGTTAAATAATACTCAGCTATTTCGTATTCCGGCATAATCCTGTCTAATGTGACATTTTCACGGATCCGTCCGTGCCCCTGGGCCGTACAAACGAGAATCGGCATCCAATAGTAGCCAGAGCTGGCGAGAGGTCCAGATAGAAAGGGAGCAAGTGAGAGATAGCAAGAGAAACAAAAAGAGAAGGTAGAAACGGTAACGGAGCAGAGGGAAAAAAGAAAGAAAAAAAGAAAAAAGAGAAAAAGAAAAGCTATGGAAGGCCCGGGCGCCGCGGCAATAAGTTGAATTCCCAAACGGGCGGGTGTGGCGACTGGCGGCCCGCGCCGGCCACCAACGACACCGGATACCGCTATCTCCTCTCTCGCAGTCGTGCATTTTCGAATCGTTCTCTCTTTCTCACTCTCTATCACTCTGATCTCACTCGATCCTATCTCTTTCTCTCCTACTACTCCCGAAGCCAATTTCGCTTGGCGAATCAACGCTAGAGCTTCTCCTCTTGCTTCGTTCTGTTCTATCGGTCTTTGCTGTGGACCCCTTCTTCCACTTCAACAGTCTTTGCCTTTCTGAGACTGTCCTTCTTTTTTTTTCTCTTTTTCCTTCTCTTTCCCCTCGTAAGTCTTTCAACAGCCCTCTCGACATATCCGCTTTATTAATATCCTCCTTCCATTTCGCACGGTGTCCTCTCTCCCCGTCCAATTATTCCATCTCTCCTAAACTATTCGCCGCGGCAGACTTCTCAGGGAAAGTCTTTCGAATATATCCAACGATAGATAGAAAGGAGATGGGTAGAGTCTCGTTGGATGTCGACGGTGAAGACGATTTTCGTTACCTCCGTGAATCGAGAGAGTCTCTGACCGAGATCCCTCGATTCACCTTCTGCCTCCCAGGGACCTCTCGTTCGGATACGTCGAGAGCTGGGATTATCCATGGATTTTCCTGGTTCTCTACGTATCCTTTTTTTTTTCCTTTAAACCTTGCTCTCTCTCTCTCTCCTCTTTTCATCTACTCCCTTACTTCTTACTTTCTCTCCCACTTCCATTGAATACCCTCGGCTTTGCCATTTTCCCACTCGCGAATCGTTACTACTCGAATATCCCATCCAATTTTCACGGGGAGCAGCACTGGTATCGTCTGTGTTAGAATGTTTAGGCTATGGGCAGGGTTCGCGTAGACGAGCTGTGTAAAACGCGAGAAGCATCGAAACGAGAAAAAGCCAGGGCAGGAAGCTCACGCTTAAACGTCTCGTGAAGTTACGTCGGAGCTTTTACGCGTATCGCGTGAGACTATTTACTCGCATAAAGCTGAGAGAATTCTTCACGACTATCATTAACATATATTGCCTAGCATTGCGCTTCGATAAAAAATGCTTAATAACGCGTGCTCGAGGTGGTCCGACAAAAAAAAAACATAGAAACAGCAAATGCGAGAAGATTCATTATGGAATCTGTTGAGAAACAGTCAAAAGAATTCAAAAGTTTTAAGTGACTATACGTTTTAAGAAAGACAGGATAAAATACTAATTCGGAATAAATCTTTGTTTATTTAAACTATTAAAGACTCTGTACTCGTTAGAAATCCTTGTACCTGTCAGTCTACAAGAAAACCTGAAGCGAAGGTGTGACAGGTCACTGAATGATATTAACGTTCAATAGTGCTAATAAGAAAGAAGAGACTTATAGACGTGACACATATATATGGAAATAATGAAAATATAAGAATACGAAGTACGATGTATGACAAGCGTTGCAAGGGGAATGGTAAGATAGTAAATGCAGCGATATCACACCAAAACCGACCTGCGAATACAGCCACAGTGTAAAAAGGCCGCCAGAAATGGGACGAAGTTCTCAAAAATCGTCGTCAAGCGTCATGTGTCCCTCGTAAATCCGCAGGTAATCCAACAAGCAGTCCGCATATATCCAGTTCGTAGTCACCGTGCGTAGAGAGCGAACCTCCAAGTCCAAGTAACGTACCAGTGATAGTGCTTACTACGATATAGTACTACTAGACAAATGCTAGAGGGAGCAGAGCGTGTCACTGATTTCCCGGCGAGCACTCGCCTGACACCCGCGACCGTGTGCGTGCCCTTGCGTGTTTTTTATGCGGCCGGCAAGCGAGGGTCCCGAAGCCCCGAGGAATCACGAGTGTGGCCGAGAGGGAGAGACGACGTCGATGGTGGAGGAGTATAACAGGGTGAGAGAGAGAGAGAGAGAGAGAGAGGGGGGGAAATAGAATGAGACAGGAGTAAACTATACTGGAAGAGGAAGCAACAGCAGCAGTCAAGTAGAAAGACCGAGATTAAGAATAACAAGAAGAAGAAGTATATAAAAAAATTAAAGAAGCAGAAGGATCCGTGGAAGAAGTAGAAGAAGAGGAGATAAGGAGGAAGAGGAACACGGCGGTATCGTGGCGTTCGGTTGACTCTGGTGCCGAGTGGTATCTCACCCGCGAAAAGCGTCCCGCGATCAGGTGACACCAGAAGTACCACGACGTTACGAGAGAGGAGAGCTTACGGATCGTGACAGAGTGGGAGAGGAAGAGAGCGCGTGTGCCGGTTCGTTGGCGCGACTGGGACGGCGCGATAGGTGGCCCACAGTAGGTGGCGAGGTGCGCAGGGCAAGGAGGCCCACTACTCGGGAGAGGGATTGAGTGGGAGAGGAAGAGAGACGGATGTATATATGCCACGGGTGGTCGAGAAGCAGAAGGGCACTTGGTACTCTCGTGGAGGGATAGTGGCTCAGGAGGGAAGGAGTGCCAGGCCGGCCGGCGGACGGCGGACAGACGAGCGAGTAAGCGAATGAGCGAGTCGGCAGTGGCTTCGGCAGCCAGCAAACGCGAGCGACGAAGATGGACTTAGTCGATGCCGATGCGAGTAAGGGAGACAGGGTCTTCCTGATCGCTTCTGAGTGCAAACGGTTCGGCGTGCGGTGGGACACTGGCAGGCGGGCGGGCTGAAACTGCTGTGGATAGCGGGTGGCGAGCGGTGCGATACTCTACGGGACGGGACGGGCCGGGACCACATCCACATCGATGGCTACGACTACAGTGACGTCGGGACGCGCACACTAACGTACCGCAGTTCGCTCTACGTTACTACGCCAACGGCTCTGCCGCCGACGCCGCCACCGCCAATGCTGCCACCACCGCCACCGCCACCGCCGCCGCCGCCGCCACCGCCACCGCCTGCTCGGCTTGGGCTTGCGTTTTCGGTCTCCCTCGGGCAACTCTGTCCTCTTCCTCCCTCTTACTCGCTCACTGCATCTCTCTCGTACGCTCTTGGACCAATGATCTGTTTCTCTTTCTCTTTTCGTTACTCTGCCTCTCGCCGATGCTCTTCCGCAAGCGAGCGGGACTGCTTCCGTCTCTCTCTTACTTCAATCCTTTCTGTCTTCCCTCTTACTCCCACTCTCTTTTACTCTCTCTCTCTCTCTCTGTCTTTTTTGCTCTACCCTTATTCTCTCTCTCTCTCTTCTCATCCACTCTACTGAGCCTTCCATTTCGCCCTACGGCTTTTGCGATCCCTCGCTCTCTTGTGCTCAATGTTCTCCTCTATTTCCCTCTCTCTCACACACTCTTAGTGGCTCACACCCTCTCACTTTCTCTCGCGTTCATTCACTCTCCCTTCATCCATTCCTCTAGCTCTTTCTCTCGCCCACGTGATACGAGACCCGTCGAGCGGCGAGCAAGCGCCCACACCGAAGCAGTAGCATATCGTGGGTCCTCCTGTCTACCGGAGCTTTTCAAAGCCCGAGAGAGGAAGGGCTGCCTACCATCAGAGAGACCTCTCTACGGCATAGGGATGTAACGGGTTGCTAGAGAAACGCAGTCTGTCTTCCGGTTATTCCACGACTAAGAAGTTGGGTCCCATTCCAAAATAATGCTGGACACAGGTTTCTAAATTACACCGGATGCATCTGACTCTTGGTTCTCGCACAAAAAAGTTTTTCGTGATTTGACAGACTGTACCAAGGAGAAGGAAACTTGGGCTGGAGCCGATGGTCAGCCTGGGAGAATTCCTTCTCTTCCTTTTTCTCTTCTCTCTTCTTCGCTTCTCTTATCGTCACAGAGACGGTGGGCTTACTCGAGCGGAATTTATACGGCTCTGGACGAGCACAGCCGTGCCGGGAGCCATACAGGGCTTTGTATACTATAGGAGCACAGCAGGTAAATGCTTCACTCCTCCGACCCATAAAGCGTTCTATCGTGGTCTCGAGCCTCCCAGTAAAGAGTCTCTTCCAAGGGAGCCTTAATCTCCATCCAGTGAGCCAGAGAGCCAGAGCCGGCGCGTTAAGTGCGCGATCGACTTTTTACAGACGTCTCGGGCAACGTGGAACAAAACCCCGTGAAAGTGCCGACGCCGACGTCGCACAAAGAGAACCTTCAAACGGCAAAAATATAAATGCCGAATGGTAGCATGAGCGCGAGAGTCTTTGGTACTGTTAGAAAAAGGACAGAAAGACAAATTTAGATATACGTATAT
>JARPRG010000289.1:2312006-2353071 GCA_031001745.1 Hartigia nigra
ATTGTCACCCTAGACAGAGAAGTATACGCGGGCCGCACCCTTATGTACATCGGGTTAGGGTTAGGGGCGGGAGCTGGGCCTACAGGACCAAATTCGTTCCAATCTACCCGGTGTCACTTCTAAAAGCCACCCGTTACGGGAAAACCTCGAGTATCAGAGAAGGACAGATGTACCCAGTAGGGGGGCAGCAGTGCCCCATAACACCGGGCACGAGACACAAACGGGGGAGAGTTGGTAAAGGTTTGGATCGAGGGTAGGAGCAACACCAAGGACCCCGGCTGTGCTCCATCCTCATCCAGGCTGCGCCAAAGGGGGCTTGGATTATTAAAATTGAGGTGGGGGCCCTACTGTTACGGGCCGTGGGGCACGGGCCCTTACGACGACACAGGAAACCGGTACTCTCGCTCTCTTCATCTCTTTCTACATCATTTTTTTTTATTCATTCCTTTTTTATCGGGGCCCCCCCGTTCCATCCTCACTCGTTCCCCTTAACGCATATAGAAACCGAAGCCGTAATGCATGTTCTGTATATAATATACCCCCTACAATGATCCCAATCAAGAGTTGTACACCCATCCGCGGTACCGACCAATCAAGATTACTTTGACTCACCGAAAAAGAAAATCATCAATGCTAATCCAATACGCCTCGATGCCGTCCATGTATATAGATATACGCCTACGTTATCATTATAGTCTTAAAAGTCAGTTCAATGTCCTGTAAAGTTCATTCGACGATGGTACCGTTGATTTTTAAAAATTTATATTCAAACGTCCTATCTGTACTATAGTGGTAAAAATATTTGGAGGCTTCTCATGGCGGTAGATGACCCATTGTACAATTATAAGCACCTTGCAGCTGGACACCTTGCGCACCCTGGGATACAAAGGACCTACGAACACGTGGATTCCAAAGCATCCACAAGGTCTTCGACTACCTGAGTCCTCTGAGGATGTCTAATACCCTGTTTAGGTCACTTCCATTGTCGAATGCAAAATGCTAAATGAAACCATTAGGAGACCACCGGGCTAACCGTGGTCGAAACTGACCTAATGGGGCCAGCCGACGCCTCGTTACGCGGTTATGGCTTTAGATCCCAATCCCGCTCGTTAATTCCCCACGCGAAAATTCCAGCTCACATTAAAGAGATCTGCCAGAAGTGAGAGGAGAAGATATCGTCGAAGCTATAACGAGTTCTTACGCGATGAAATGTACAAAAATCCATCGTAAGCTAAAGAGAAGTAAAGTGCATGAAAAAAGAAAATTCAAAAATCTTTGCAAAGATTATAAAAATTTAAAAAATAATGACATCTGGCATAAATTCTTTTATTTCTTAATGGTTCTGACTCTGTATACGTAATCCGGAAGCAGTATTTTATATCTGAAGGTCTAACAAACCTCTCACGCGGTCCACGAGTAATGTCAGCCAAGCAGAAGCTGTCCGTGAAGACCCGTCACTAATTACATTCTCCTCACCAATCACGTTGAGGCATCCAAAGATTCACGGCTCGTCCCTGCTATCCACGTCGTCAAGTGCTACAGTTTCCCTCCTGCTTCCTGGCGCCGGTCCAATCCTCACCAGATTAAAAGCTTCTTGGCTTTCGGTGAAGCTTCTCCTAGGGTTCCTCTCGCGGGACACTAACGCATCGCTTACACGGAACCCACACTGACCCGAGACTCTAATCGGCTCTTCGTGCCACACTTGCACAGTTGTACATATAGACTTTTCCTTTTTTCACTCACTTTCTCACTGTCTCTCTCTCTCTCTCTCTCACTCTTGAGTCTTCTCGACCACGTTCCTGACTGATAAACTGTACGGGATGGCGGAAGAGTCGCACTGAGAGCCACGGATCCCAAACCGACAATCCCAGCTACTAGGATAACCTAAAACCTGAAACACTGAAACGCTACGACACTTTACGCCCTACGTTACGTCGTCCCACGCGTTACGTATATAACGTACGTGTTTGCGCACGACGTTACTGCCTTGCAGTAGTTCGTTGCAGCCTGAAAATAGTGTTGGGAATACGGGATAGCGAAATGGTACTTTTCTTTGTTTTCTCCTTATATTTTTTATGGAATCTTACCTTTTTTCTTCTTGGTCAATTATTTTTATATCTTTCGTACGGTTGTGCTGATTATTTTTATAAGGGTTTTGAGTGTTACCTTTTTTTTTTTTGAGAGAGAATTTTGGGATACCAGTATTTTTGGTACTGACAAATATTTAAATGTTAAATTGTCACGCTTCTGACGATCCAAGTTATTTTGTCAAAGGTTTCTTTTACTGCTGGTAGAATTTTAATCTCCTTCTGAAAGGTTTTAAAGGGAATTTTCGTCGGCGATACTGCTACCCCTTCTTTAGCACTACCGGTAGCCCTTGATCGCTCAACTAAGAAGCTGATAATTGCGAAGAATTGAGTTTTAATTAGTAATCCGAGTAGATCGTGGACGGTGATCTCCCCTTTGCTCAATTTTTCCAGCAGATAATTCCTTCTGATATTTTGAATGGCCTGAAAAAAAGCTGTGGTGAAAGAATTAAAAAAAAAAAAAGAAAAATTTATATCCCTTCAAAATCTCCACTTCCTGGATCAATGCCGGTGTTCCTTTTATTCCTGGACTGAATAATTTTTGCCAACGGTATTCCGGATTTTCTGAAAATGCCGAAAAATCAAAGTGGCACGAGCGTTTGTACGTGTAAAAAAAAAACGAAATTTGCACCAGGCACTCGGAGTCATTCCGCGTGTAAAGTGTAATCGAGTTAAGACTGATTACTCGGAAAATATATTCAAGTTTAACGAATTGGCTTAAAGTAAAAGGGTTACAGTAGTAAGGGGTGCTTTAAAGCTGATATGCACGTCAAACGTATAAGCCAAACATCTCCTTTCATGAAATATACATTTAAGAGACTTGGAATGTAAAGAGATTTTTAATAATTCGAGAAACTCTGTGGTATCACGTACGAACATCAAAAGCCAAATTCTGCTAATTAGTAAATTCAAATAGTTTATATCGTTCAACAAATTGTTCGCAGGCACGAAAATTAAATTGGACCATTTGATACGCACAAATATATACGTTGATATCTACATGAGGTTAATTCGATGTTAATTAAATGGATTGGTGCGATGAGATTGTAGCTACAGGCATTTTTGGAAAAATCAAACGAAAAAGTCGATCGCTACGAAAGTAATGGTAAAATTATTTAAAAGTTACTGTGCTAAAAAAAATTAAACTCGAAAGGAATGAAAACGAATTAAGATTGCAATAATTTAAGATAATTCTTGGCTATTAATTTTTTAATTGCCAGGACATCTGTTACACTCGAGTTACACGTTACACGTATGACAGGCACATAGCAATAAATAATAAAATTATTCTTATAAACGTGAATACGTCTTCTTTCCTACGAAAGTATAATTTATAATTATTTAAATTTCGCGCTATTATCCGTTACAATAATTTTCACTGTAACGAGCAATAGCGCATTCCTTGTATCACAGGAACAGAATGATTTTCTAATGATTATCACTCAAGTAGAAAAACTTTAAAAAGTAATGAGCGTTTTTTGCACTGTCGAAAGGAATTTCGAAAAAGCTCCACGTTACACCGTCACTCGCGCACGTGACTTTAAAAAACAAAAACAAAAAAGGAACGATACGAGTCTTGCGCATACACTGTCTCGCGCTGTTTGATAACGTTTTCGGATAACAGAAAATCGAAAGTAAAAAAACAAAGACAAATCCAAATCATATAAGGATATATAAAGAGTAGCTTCGAGAGGATAGTTCACAGTGTCGAACACTTCCTTTCCAAACTGAAAGGAAAAACGTTCATTCCGTTCTTCTTGTACTCGACGAATTTACCCCCACTCGTGTATCTGGTAGATTCGCGCTCTCTGGACCAGTTCCTACGAAGCCAGACTCATTCTCACGGGGTTGCTAGAGATGCTGAACGCTGAGAACTGGACAACGGTCAAGCTCGGGCCAGGACCCCGCGCGAGAAGCAGCGGCCCTCCTAGGGGATGAATCTTCCGAGATCGAAAAGGGGTTGCTATTTAATTCTGGTTTGATCCAGAGGGATGGTACTCATCGCGTGAGAAAGGGCTGTCAGATACGACCTTCGACTCTATCTCCTGGACTCTCTGGACACTCACCCTACATTTTCTACCGCTACTCGTACTATACTTGTATCAAACTACCCCCAGCGCTGGGATACGTTCTCAATTTTCTCCGTGGATGAAATAAATCCGAAGCCAGTTCTCTTACGAACTGGATTCCCGGACTGAACATGTTTTTCATCCCTTAACGTTTCTTTAGACTACAGCCAAGGAAAATAAATTGAATTACGCGTTTGATATGCAGTACTCTTTTTCCCCCCCTGGAAAAATGTCAAAAGAATTTATCACGACGAACATTTTTTTGCAAAACATTTAACTCGTGATCGGCCAACACGCTACTTAAACCAAAATTGCAAAAAGGAATTCGTGATATCGATTGACCGGAAATTGAAAGGATAACGTAGAGTCAGGAGGATAGTTCGATTGTACGATTTCGAAAGTTTGGATTGCCCGCGTTCATCGGTACCAGGATAAGGGTAGGAAATCTGGCGGATCTTCGAACAAACAAGGTATCACACGGTAGAGGTGACACAGATACTAGCCCAGTTTTCGGCAACCCCCTAAGAAAACAAAGCTCCGTGCACGCAACTCCCTTCTTTGACACCCCTTATACCTACACATTCTAGGACACCCTCTATACCTAAACACATTCGCCACTACGAAATACGGCACTAATAACCTCGCCCGCTGTTTTGTTAACCTGGCGGATTATTGTGAGAGCCTGGGGATCTCGTGCACATATGTGCAATGTATGTACGTACATATATTCTACCATACGTGAAAATCTATGTAGTTCGATACTATATAACGCCAAAGTACAGGGGACATGATGCGAGCAATTCGGATAATATTGACCTTCCACACGGCGTAAGGCTACTTAAAATCTCCCAAGGGCGCGCGAGTGGCTAATTTAATTGCACGGTCATCCATCGGCTCTGTGAGCACATAGGTCTACATTACTGCACGAATATATGTATACGAGGAACGTTAATGATGACACCATTAACTCGATGATCAATTCCATATGCAACAGTCATGAGAATCATGCGTTCCATTTTTTCTAACAGTTTAATATATTTTTGTTAGTCTTTATTCGAGAAATTTTTTAATTAAGCTAAATAAACAGCGTAATCGAGGCTGCGTTTAATGATAAGATATAAGAGTAAATTTAAATAGACTGCTTTCTCGCTTCTAAGGTTCATAACGTTGACTTCCCGTTTTTCGAAGACCTTTCGCAAGAATCGATCGCTCTTGAGAACTAAATAATTCCAAGACGTGCGGGAAAGAGAGTTGTTCACTGTGCGAGAGGGAGGAAGAAATTGTTGCGGGACCCTCGAGCATATGGGAGTCCCAAATATTCCCTGATGAACTGGAAGGACGCGACCGGAAAGAAAACTGTCGATTCTCACGAGGACAAGAAAGATAGATATAGGGAAATACTGCAGGTGGGTAAAAAGCATAAAATGACGGAGAAAGGGAGGCAGGTGTCTTAGGCATTTTTGCAAGAAGGACATATAGGGTCGTGGGTGGGAGGGAGGAGGTAAATGGACAATAGATTGAAAAAGGGTGATAAATACGATAAACTCCACCTTAAAACCATTTCGAAAAATTAAAATGTTTTCCTTCATATTTTACGCTTACATTCGACTTCTCTCACAATCAGTATGGTAGGTATAACTGCTTGGTAGAATCGTAACCCTCCAAGGATATACCAAGTACCCATCCGATCCCCGTTTTCCCCACCCGCATTCACTCGAACCTTGAATAGTATCGTAGCCACGATCTTTAGTGAATTCTACTTGTGCTGGCAGATGATCCTAGGGATCGGACCACCAAGCCGTGTGGCAGAAACCACCCTTATCGGACGCATATTTGCCAGCTTCTACAAATCCCAACGATTCGAAAACCCGTGTGTCCCGGAACGATAGAGCCGGCTATTTCGTCTCCAGAGGTTCCACCGCCTACGGTTCACAGGCTGCTGCTACCCACTCCGTCTCGGTTCCTCCTCCCTTTAGAGACTCAGCAGAGGCTTTGAGGGATGATGGAACGACAGGGGGTGGCAAATAGAGTGGGACAGCGTGAACAAGGGTGCCGTGACAAAAGAGCGAAGAACTCGTAGGAGCGAACCAGAGGGATGGATGCGAGACTCCCTGGGAGTTCGAGTGAGCACGACCTAAATGGAACGCGGGCTTTAGAGGCTGAGGGGTTGAAAAGTTCAATTGCGCGTATTTTCGCTGTGGCGTCTCGCAAATCCTACGACTCTACCCCTAGCTAGACGAAGGAAAGTGGAATGACACTCGTCGGCTACACCCCCTCCCAACCCTTCTTTCCGATTCTAGCTTCCACCCATTCCGCATACTGTTGTTACCCCATCGGCTAGCAGTCAGGAATTCAACCCTCTTCTAATCGTTCCTCGGTATTTAACTCTATGGGACGCAACCCCCGTGATGACCGCCTACGACGCGTCTCGCCTACACATGTTGACAATATTCTATGCTATCGAAGCTTGTTCTTTTGCGGTAGGCAAATTATTCGTCTATTAAGGGGAAGGTTGATTTTTTTCGGCTGAAAATCCATATTACTGTTTTAATATTACATGCCAGGACTGTTGCTATATTATGGTAAGAAAACTTCCAAAGGATATTTTTGTAGACGGAGAGAATTTTTCAACGAAAAATTGTTATAGTTTTATATCGTGTGAGGAAGAGATCAGAATTCTAACAAAAGTTAGTATGTCCAGGCTAATAACTGGGTGTGAACGTATCACGTTTTAAGTTGGAGATATATCATATTTTTTATACATAATTTTCTAATATTTTTTGCGTTTAAAATATTGTATTGGGGAAGACGTTAACTAATAGGATTCTTCTTAATATTTTGTCAATCCTATACCAAAAATATTGAACTCAATGCTAAATTACAAACATTAATATTGCCAAGTCCAGAATTTCGTTCTTAACGATACCAATGTATAAAATATTGATATGAATAAATTCAAGTCAGTTCCTCCATCGACATGCTCCATAATAAAAATTGCTTAAATTCTTCGTCAAAATTTACTCGAAAATTCTCACCGCGTGTTAGGAGATAAGAATCCCTCTTTTGAAAATAGTTTAGAGGTTGATCAGCTAATAGAAATCAACGCATGGGGTGAGCTGTAGAGACTCACGGACGTCAAGAGTATAAATACAAGTGCGGGTAGAGATGGTAAATTTTGTTTTATCATCGGGGCGCGGATGACTAATTGCCTTGCTTAGAGCATAGCGGGAGTGTCGAGGGGTATTGAGGCCGAGAACTTGGGGTTGAAAATTTACGCTAAAGCGACTTTAATTTTGATTCATGGAAGAATTTCTGGAGCGTTTCCGGATAAATTCGCCAGGCGTCATTTGCTACCTGAATCCTGGGTCCGCGTCATCTCACAATCGGAGAGGCTTGTTCACAAAAAAAAAATAAAAAAAAACGTCACTTTCACTAACGTTCCAAGACGTATCGTTCACCCTAGTTAGACACGGTTCGCCGGCAAACAGTCACAGGCACCTATATAGAAAATGTTAAAAAATAATAATAATCAGTCTTACAAACGTGCCCATCGCTGATAAGTATCATAATGTTTTTTTGGCAGGTACATGATACAGGTATTACATTTAATATATATGTTATTTCATATAAAGCAAAACTAATTATTCTCCAACAAATATTATTCTACACACGAACCTCTTGTGTACGCAATGTACCGGTTGTACCAAAAGCAAAAAGACTATGTACCAATCAACCTGGACCTATCTGTATGACAAACAAACATAAATGAAAAATAAAAAGTAATTTTTCTAAGCAAAAAATATTGTCGAAACGTCTATATGGAGACATTTAAAGAATTTGACCTTTCCAGTATCCCAACTTTATTTGCTCCTGTCTCTTTCCGACTGTTCATCCCCTCGATGCTGGTGCCCTCTTCACCCTGGTAAGTTCAGTCTGCTTCGATTTTACCCTTTCTCTCTCTCTTTTCACTAAGAGTTATTCCATCCCCATCTCCCACTCTCCACTCGCGCTCTTCGGGATCATAAACCTTGCGGTGGCGAACGGGCGCCCGGGTCCTGGGACTTTTCAGCCTGCCTGAACCCGCCCTCCACACTCAATAATCCCGTAGCGCTATAGCAGCCCCTATTACAAACCCTCTCGCTTCTTTGCCACCCCCTAAGCGTCGTTCGACCCGGCAGCCAGCACCCACCCTACTCTCGGTACACTGCCTAGCATGAAACCGCCCTTGTCTTCTCTGGGAATGGATTGATGGAGCGAGCTGTCCCCGCTGGAAG
This sequence comes from Hartigia nigra, assembly GCA_031001745.1. Taxonomy (NCBI): domain Eukaryota; kingdom Metazoa; phylum Arthropoda; class Insecta; order Hymenoptera; family Cephidae; genus Hartigia; species Hartigia nigra. The sequence goes on from JARPRG010000289.1 coordinate 2,320,437, forward strand.
GATAGATAGATCTTCGGGCACCTCCACACAGAATTTAACCCCTAAACTAGTACCGACTGAGCTACCTTACAATATAATATTCTGACTTGAATAAATTTCTCCAATATTCCTAATAAAATAAAAATTTGCGTATAGATATTTTCCAAAAAAAATTACCCGGATATCTAGTATTTAACGAATTTTCATTTCGGTTAACAAAACGTTGCTTCTACTTGTTAAATAGATATTTGCTAATATCTTTAATATCTCGGTACGTAAAAGGACAACGGATAGTAGGAGTGTGCGTATAGCCATGACCTTATGAGTTAGTTTTCGCTATGGCCCAACCTGGCGCCGGGACTCATGTATTTTAAACGGGAACCCATGCATTATTCATTTCACTAAACTCGTACTTCCGCGAAGTCGGCTAGTCTCCCGGTGCACGAGCTTAGTGACCTCCCCCTTTTGCCACTTTCGAAAATCGACACTGGATATCAACGTACAATCTCCTGGCTATTTCCTCTACTTATGCGGAAACCTGACGTTATCATTATGACTTTCTATAATCTTCCCCACGGATGCCAAAAATGTTTTCCTGCCAACAGGCAATATCCAAAAACCCCTAAAGTCGTTTCTGGGCCAGCTAACACTGACGTTAGAAGCTGGACGTACGTAAAGCTACAATAATAATAAATACTTATATTTTTATAAATTTGACATTATATTCGTTAAGATATATAATTGTTTTAATTGAACGAGCAACAATGTTACTTTGAAAGGTATACAATTTTATTAATTATCCTCCATATATTTTCTATCCTGGTTATCATTCGGTATAGCACCTATACCTAAAAGACGAGTTCTCCTGTCAGACTCGTAGCACCTACCGCGATTACGAATTAATACGTATCCGCAAATTTACTCGGTGCGTCCCCTATTCCGCGCCTAACCATCCCGTCTGTCCACCCTTATATACACTAGCACAGACACGCAATCCGTGTATAGACAGCAGACTGTACAATACAGATACAGAAAGTGGTAGTCGAGGACCTTCCGGATTTTTCACATGTACACACACACATCCATGAAACCAACTCACGGGGGTTGTTCACGCATTGGGGTGAAGGTGTTGGGTACGCGACAGCTGTAAGCCCCAAGGGGTAGCTGGAGTCCTCGACTCCTGCCACTATAGCGTTTGCCGTATCCCAGCAGAGCCCGACATCTCATCCCTTATATTCCTCCCTTCTCGACATTACCAAAGTCGTAGTGGGTGGGTCGGCACTGCACAAGTCTCCCTGTACCAGAGGGTGGCTCACGTAAGAGACGTCCACCGATTTTCTATGACTGGCTATTGTAGGACCTAATAACATTCCTGGGACATATTCCATCTTCCTTTCTCTATCCCTATCCTTATACAAAATATAGGCTTATATACAGTCTAACCCTGTCTATACCGAGCTATACAAAAGTAACGTAGCACCTGAAGGTGGTTAAACACCACAAGTGAAATTTACGTTCTAACTTCAGGTAATACGTTAGTTCTGAATTGTCCTCTACACTGTCTATATCTTTATGTAGAATTCTAGTATACATGGACGTAACACGTTCCGTTATCCAATTGTTCCACAGTTTTCAGTGTCTCAGACCCGCACCGGTTCACCGATACTAATTCACCCCATTAAATTTAATTTGGGTCGCGCGACCGGACGCTCTTTGTACGTGGCTGATCCATGAAGAAGTCCCATAGTTGAGTGTGATGAATGGTTATCCCATCCTCGATCAAAGTTACACTATGATAGAACATGGACGAAGCGTCGCTAACAATGCAATTGACAATTATCAGGTACGCGTGGTGCCGGTCTCCCCCTACTACCAGTAAGGGTGCGCGTAACGTGCACCCCCTGAGTATACGTAATATAAATAAATATATATGTATACGACTGGTAGACGATATCTCGATGCTCATGGAAATCCTGGAAACTGGTTTTATCTGCGTATAACGATCGCCGAGTTCTGTCAGAGTCTCTCTCTTCCCTATTAGGCAACAGGGGTTGAACCATTGGAACCCTCCCGTATTCGCATTAACGTGGAAACGAGGGATGCCCTCGACACTTCTACCGTGGAAGCCCTTAACCATGAAATAAGCTAGTACCTCCTAGCGACCCGGTGAAATGCGAGTTTGACGTCACGCGGAACCGTCGACCACACTTTAACCACAACATGGCCCACGAATGTCAATTCTCCTGATTACAAGAGTCTAACCGCGACACGTTCCTTGGACTTGGCCCTAACGATTATAGCAAAGCTTACCTTACCACCCTATATAACAATCTATGCTCGTCAACTGACTTGTTTTTACGTTTAAAATATATACGTTTCATCCTTTTCGTCCTTTAAGGACGTAGTAAAAAAAAGAGTTCAAAGATATCAAGTCCCATTCGGCAAGACTCTTCATTTGGACTTCATCAAGTCTTATATTGCTACCCTGTGATAAGATATCGGAAGAAAGCAAAGAACCAAATTCACCAAAGCCCCATATCGGTATACCGATCACGGCAAGGATGATAGGTTAAGGAAGATGGGAATAAGGGCTGCCAATAAAGGGATGATCGTGGATGGCGCCCAATATACTCAAGTAGAAAGAATAATCCAGGCTGTCTCAGGCCGCGCAAAACCACCCGGGTGTCGATCAATGTGTCGCGATGGTGTGTATAGCGAAGCCCGCAAAGAGGTTCGGTGAGCGGTGAGCTTCCGGACTGCTTATGAGCTTGTAAAGAGGCAATAACCATAACCTCCTGGGACGAGGTGACGAAGAGGAATAGGAGCGCTGGTGGGGGTGGTGGGGGGGAGGGATGGCTGCCGACGATAGTTATACGCAATTGATCAGAAGGCAGATAGATAGTCATCTTTCCGTGCTACCGTTCCTTGTGTCTTCTAGACATTGTGCAGAAGGGACGAGAGAAAGTTAATCGGAGAAAAGCAGTCGGAGAAAGGGTGAAAGAGTGGGAGAGACCCGGGGATATCGATTATAATCATCGCGTACAGGAGCCGTGGCGGATCCGCAGTCATTAGGGATGCCAGGCGCCACTCTATTCAACCTTATACCTTTTACCTCGACGAACTGCGTTCTTCGCACTCATGTATTCTCTACTTCCCCTTATAGAACTTCGTAAGGGCAGAAGACTTCCTTTGAAACCTTGACACTTCCTTTTTCCACAAGTTTCCTATCATTCGATGAACAATGACTATGGGGTTTGCGTAACCTTAGTTATGAGTTACTATATGTATATTTGGAGTGTGTATGTATATGTATTAGTTATATATAGATATGCTGTCTTATCGGATATCTGCAGTACGGAGATAAATAAGCTGTGTAGCAAGAGAGCAAGAGGTCAAATGATAGACCAGAGTTGGGTGGAGGGCATCAATTGTTTGTTTTTCTTTTGTTAGTTTTTTTTTTTTGTTTACTTTTAAGGACTGTTCGATCGAGGGGGATTAACATAATACACGTGAGATAACGCTTTACATTCTTAAAGAGTTATAGAGAACCCGTAGCGTTATCAGATAGCTGAAAACCACTTTTAACTGGAAGCAGTAATAATCAATTCTTCCCCAGGGCAATTCAGTGATGAGTAATTACACCAATTTCATTAGTCTCGTCAAGCACTAACTTGCCAGCTCAGCCCAAGAGTTTACACCAAATACTTATTACCTTTGTCTCTTGAATTTTTTTTTTTCCTCGAGGCAACCAGGCAGACATTACATCACGACGAATAGTACATACCTCGACATCCAACACCCAGTCCTAACTTAGTCATCCATCCATTCAGTGCAAAGGGCCCCACCGACTAAGTCCCCCTGCATCCCTGGCACGCGAAAACAAACGAATTTTTAATTAATCACTTGCTAATGAGCTGGCAGCCGTCGAGAGACAGCTGACTGGTAACGCGCACGGCGTTACGACGCTCGAGAGTGTAAGAGAGAGGAGAATGGTAAAAGGAGAGAGAAATTCGCGCGAAACCAGACGTTTTAAATTTTATCGACGGTTTGCTGCATTTCGGCGGAGTCTTCGTTGGCGGAATAAAAAAATAATGTAAAAAAAAGAAGAAGAACGATAACGGCAAACGGAGAGAAAGAATATGAATATGAAAGAAAGGAAGAGAGAGAGAGGTAGAACACATAGAAACGACGTAATCAAAAGGGATAAATAATGCACAGTGAGGTCCTTCCGTGCATATATATATATATATATATATATATATATGCATATATGCCTCAACGTACAGGAGCATGTAAAACAAGTAGGGTACGTTGGTATACGCAGATATAAAGTCGTGCATGGGATCGGCCTAACCCCTATTCCAACGTGTGATTAAAGATTTACGCAAATAAGCGCGTAGTAGGCGAATCGACGAGTGGGTGCATGTAATAATTAGTGCCCGCGGCTTGTGCCCTCGACTCACACTCACACATCCACGCATGCACGTAACGATTATAAGCGACGATCGATTCTGGCGCTTATTGGTCCTCTCGTTTTTTCCCTCCCTTCGTACGCCCTTCTCTCTCAGTCCGCCGTTTTTTTTCCCCTTTTTTTTTAATACTCGCCTCCCATTGGCAACGGTGGGTGATTTCGGAGCCGGAGTACCATCGAAAAGGGCAGAAAAAGTGAGAGCGTCGCGACGGTACAGTTGGCTTAGAAAAGCAGGAAAAAGTCAGCCCTGATATGAATGGCGATGTGCTTCGATCCGTTTCTTAGGATTTTCTCTTAGGGAGAGATGAGAGCAAATTAGCGTGAGAGCCACTTAGGTTTTCTGTGGAATTAGGATGGAGGATGGAGGAAAGGAGAAATTTAAAGATGAACAAGACAAGGATAAACTGTGCTCCTGTTCGTTATAGGAAGTAATGTCTTTCGAGTTTCTCATATCCGCTAAGGTCAGGGTCTGCTAGATGCATTGGGTTTCAGTTTAATTAAGAGAAATAATTAGCTGGCAAAGGTTAACCCGATGTGGCAACGGTAGCGCCACTGTGGACATTAACGCAAACCTCTAGCGGTAACGTCGGGGTTCACTGGCTGCGACCTCGACTCGATATTCCGTGGATGGTCTCTTGGTTTATTTTCTCTATTTGCCGAAAAGCGCCAGGAGATCTTGTCCCGGACGGAGATTAATCCACGACGGTTCGGAAGGGCGAGACAAGAAGAAAAAGAAAGTGAGGAGATAAAAAAACAAGAAGCGAAGAATCGTATATAGGAAGGCAAGCCAGGGTAAGTGGTAAGAGGAAGAAGAAGAGGATTGATACGAGAAGGACGGAGATAGAAAAAAAAAGGTGAACGAATAAAGGAGCGCCGGCAAACCTCTTCTTCCTTCGGTTGAGCATCCAGCCTTCATCTATTAATCCCACCGGCAAAATAATGCACCAGTCCCATGAGCGCAGCCTCCCGTACGAACCGCGGGCCAGTTATTAATAAGTTAACAGGATTTCCTCGGGTCGGAAAATACGTCGGAGAATCCCTTGAGGATTTGGATTTCGGGGAACCGTAACGTTGCTATACTACATGCCACACTCCCTTTCCGTCGTATTCCACCTTCAACCTCTTCCAACCTTTTCTAACCTTATTCAACATACACGGCACTCCACTATACGTCCTTGCTTCACTCTCTACAAGTAGATTCGCTCACTTCCTCCTGGCTTTCCCTCGTCCTTCCATGCCACTCCCATCCTCGGGTTCTTTCCTATAGTGCCTTTCTACCCAGGTTCCCTCGCCTCTACTCGTCCTCTTGATCCTTCGACTTTATGACGTCCTTTCCTCTTGCTCTCTTTCCCCTCTCGCTACCTCCCTCTCTGTCTTGCTCGATCTCGCCTACTCAGCCCCGTTACCATCGTCGCTACCATGTCTTCCGGCATCCCGTCCTTTTTCGCCGTAGCGCCGCTTCACGTACGACCAATCCAATCCCTGAAATAAAAGGTTGAGCCGGAATTATCAGGGAAGTAAACTGAACGCTTTCCGAAAAGTTGGACCCGAAATCCAAGATGTATCCACGGAAATAGCCACTACGGCAACCGCACGATCACCATATTCCCTGGTGTCTCGTAGCTCGTTATATACCAACGATTCCATGTACCAGCTCGAATGAGAGCAGCGATTAAGCACGGCTGCCTTTCGTTTCTCGACCGTTGGCGCGAAACGTAATCGACTTTGTCAGCACCGCGGAGGAGGGATATAAATTAACACTCTCGGATCCTCCTTCCGGTCGCTGGACGGACGTTTCACGTCCCCCAGACGCTCAACCTGTTGCGAGCCATTAACATCGACGCCATCTCCATCGATTTTTGTCCGGTGCCTGGCAGTCGCAAGGAGTTTCAAGGAAATACACAAGTTCCTGGAGAACGCGATATTTTCCCTTTTCGCAGTTTTTATTGCACTCTTAATCCATCTTCCTCGTTCTATCTCGTTTTTCTAATTGGCGCAAAATGCCGGGCACACCGAAAAGAGAGGTGCCTACCGCTACCTAGAGTTTGTGATCCGATGAGAGAAATAAGAGAGATAGAAAAACATGAAGGTCACTGAGAGGAAAAGAGCAGGCTGGGCCGTATAGAATGGAAAAGAGAGGACGGGAACCATGGCATCCACAGTGAACTATAGACGGCGGCCTATTACACGAAATACGACACCGCTGCCGGACCGAGTCAGAACCACTTGTGCGTAAAGGAAGGACGGAATACGGCATAGCTGTGAGTTCAACGGAGATGGAGAAGCTCGACGAGTGGAATGGGATGCTGTGAGAAAGACTGCCTTATAGATGTACAATGTGCGTATAGGAGTAACAGAGAAGGAGTATTGAATCCTGAGGGTTAAACAGAGTAAGAGAACGAGTCCAAGCGCTAGTCAGCAAGGGCGAGGGAGTAGGACAGAGCTATCAAGTGGAAGCCAGCTAGACTGGCGAGAGTCTGGAGCGAGAGAGAGAGAGAATACTAGCAGCGAAACGGGAGACTACCAAATGCATGGGATATTGGAGCTACGAGCAGGCGAAAAGGGCTCAGCCAACGCGGCCAATGTTCCCGTCTCTGGATACGAGTTGGCATGGGACTGTGGTGTGTAAAACTTCCTCGTATTCGAGAGGAAGTGAGAGAGGAAAGAGAGAACACAGCGAGAGAAAGAGAGAAGGAGAGAAAGAAATCGTAGTCCGCCAGTGGATGAGAGCCAGCATGAAACCCATGGTGTGTAAAACTCCCCGTGAGAGAACCGTCAGCAAGATAGGAAGAGGAGGACAGATATAGAGCGAGAGGAAGAGAGAAATATGAAAGGGGAAAAGAGATAAAGAGAAGGAGAGAAGATGAAAAGGCGAGAGTACCAGAGCGACTGGGGGGGGGGGGGGAGGAGCTGGAAGCGACAGAGGACTGGACGAATGGAGAGCTCGAGATAACCAGTGGGAGCGCGAGAGAGGATATTTGAGTGCTCTGGAGAAATGGAGATGCTCTCACAGACTGGTCTCGTAATCAATGGGCAGGGGACGATCTCTGTCCTGGTCAGGATACGAACAGCTTTTGATACACATATGCCCATATGTGTCCGTATAGCAACTCGCACATTGGCTACACATAGGATTCATCGAATTCGTATCAGTTACTATCTTGAAATGGGCTACTTCTTGCTGCTTTCCCTTTTTTCCTCAATTTTATTACCCAAAAGGTTTACGTAGATCCAGCGGATACCGGATATCATCGCCAGTGACATTTAGCGGAAACGAATAAAAGTTTTAACGTCACTTCAATTGATCCACGTATGTGCAAACGGTTCCGCGAAAGAGAACTACGTCGACTTTTCACGGAAAAGCACGGACATCCTGAAATTCTTTTCTTACTTTCTCCATTTTCGTCAACTTTTCGCAAAATAAATAAAGAAAGAGAGAGAGAGAGAGAGACTCTGCAAAATTCTTTCTCTCTCAGTCACTCTTAAAAGTTTTCTCGCACGAATACAAGAGTATATCTAGCTATCCAGTAACAGGAAAGGTCCTTTCGATCCGAAGCGGAAAGACGACGTACTCCCCTAGGACAACCCTGTATAACCTGGAACTTCTATGAGCACAGGAAGGAGTAACCAGGAAGCTCGAGGTTCGATGCTTGCTTCTACCTGATCTTTGATCTCCGGCGGCGCTTAGTACAGCTTCTAGCGTCCCATTTCCGACAAGGCGAGAGAGCGTATCCTGCGGGATCTGGTTGGCCCAATAAATAGCTATGGATAGAGGAAGAGCTCCTTTAGGAACTGTTGCCAGTAGTGTGCGGCCAATGGTTCAAGTCCGCTTTACTTCCATACATACGACATATCTCACCACCTACATCTCACCCTCGTGAGACTCTCGACCTTAAAGTGTAATGGTTTTACGGTGCGTCAAAGCTACAGCAGTGCAGGAGGTGTAGGGGTAGTTGTAGCGAATAGGTCAGAGGACGGGGTAGGGGTTTGCGCTCTGACGGGGCCATTACACCCTTGATTTCATTACGGCAGCCTTCCTAGAGTCGCCTGCAATCTCGCCCTCTTCCTCTTTAACATCCCCCAATACCACCCTTCTTCAACTCACCCTCCAATATCACCCTCGACTTTGCCACCCTGACAGCTCTCACCCTTAACTCATCCACGCACATCCACTAGGTCTTGCCGTCACTTTTCATCGCTCTATCTTTTTCTATCGGTGACGCTGACTATTGGATTACCTTGCGACTAAAATCAATGACTTTCTTTCCTCCCACCACACCCCCCAACCATCAAATGAATTTTACAGGGTAAATCGAAAGTCACTTATTTCACGATTGTTCTGTCTTTTCAATCGGAATGACTTCTATCGACTTGTCGATTATGTGATATACTACGTATAGTCCTTGAGGACAACCCTTGTAGATTATATCTTGAGGAACCGGGAGATGTTAGGTAAGGGTGACGAATTAATTACGTTTTGCTTACAGGATGCTACCGTCGGATCATCCAGGCACAGGAACGATCAGAAGATTACGGTAACTAACCTAAGCTAACGGGTAACGAGATTCTGATAAAGGTGGTCAGAGCGGCGGGCTAACGCTTTAACGATTTCTCGTGATTGCTGATACCAATCACGCGATGCTAATTCGTTCGTGGCGAATGGATTTGTCAGTGTCTCATAGAAGGTAGTTTAATGGTCGTGAAAACTCGCGTTGAAATCTAGGTACAGGAACGACACGGGTTTGATGGACATCAATGATTACGTTGAGTCTTAATATTTGGAAACACGCGATATAATTTAGGTCACCAATCAATAATCTAAATATCATAGAAATCATATTAATTTTAATTCTACAGCTGTGATAAGTGATAAGTTGGCACCTTATTAGGTAAATATTTATTCTAATATTAACGTACCTGTATGTTCAAAGATATGCAATTTAGATAAATACTGAATTTCTATATCGAAGGATTCTGCGGATGGATCTTTAAAAATAATTTAAATATATAATAAAAATACGTTGACGCGAAATTTACGAAAAGAACACAAAATTATCGTCTTTTAGAAAGGTACTTGGATCTAGCCATCAAACGAAATCTTTTCCTCGAATCAATCAGGACGTTCTGACCAAGACTGTGCTATTGGGTAAGGGTTGAACCCCCAAGGGCTACCCCAATCTCCTATTCTGCGATTGACTTCCAATCCTACCCCGAAGCGGGTTCCTTTCTAGGAGGGTGACAAGGACTCATGGTAGACCACAAGTGGCTGACAATCGCCACTGGCGATTGATAATCTAGCCAATTCACTGGTGTGGAATATCAAGAACTTTATATCCCAAAGGAACTAAAGAAATGTCAAAAAAAATGTCATTCCTCTGATTCAATTTTAATCTTGGTATCATCCCTTAACACCTCAACGATTGTACAGCCGTTACTTCTTTATGCTACAGGTAACAGACATTGACTGAAAATAAGATATTGTAACGGATTGTTAAAAAAAAAACTCATACTAAATACAATAGATAGAAAATATTGCCTGTAACATTGTCAAGGACTGGCACGAATGAACAATTGCTAAATTCATCGATATATCCCAAAAAGATATCATCCCAACTGATACATTTCAGACTCCTGTCATATCTCAACACGACAAGTAACCCTCGAAGAAGGCTCGATGTTCAAGGATCTAGAAACGAAATGATGAGTGGCAAAAAAATAGAAGAGGAAACGGAATATCTCCCTGATTGATAATCTAACGACTCGGAAGGCTAGGCTCTTCCTCAGCGCCGCGAATGGAAGCCGCGGATCGAAGAGGGTTAGGTCAGACAGATAGACAGACAGACATACAGACAGATGGATGGTCGGACCGACAAGGCGACAGGGGATATCGAAATAGGTTTAGCGAACTCCCCTAGTAATGTGATTGCTCACCCGTTTTACCTCGCTCTCCCGCTTTCCTGTCTCTCAAGGCCTTTTCCTGGGCCTACTTACAGAGAGACAGTCAGCTCCCTCATCCGGCCGCAGGAGATTTTCTCGATCGTTGAATTGTGAACGAGCGCTGCCAGATTTTCTGACTCTATTCCGAAGGTCGTAGGGAGTGATTCTGGTTAAGGGTAGAAGGTTCCACTTGGAGTTGCGAACTAGCTATACCTAACCATTTATTATCTACGTATGCCAAACTGTACAATAACGATATCTATATACGCGTATTCGTATTAACCCACAAAATATTTCACGCAGACCTTTAAATACCATGCGTATCGAGAACAACAAGTGGCCTGCTGTATGGTCACACTCAATGTTATTGTTTTGAGCTTATCGTCCCTCGGGATACTACTCTGCAGGAAGCCGGTTTCTAGTTGGTCTGACTAGGACAATGTATCTCGCAACCTTATATCATGCCAAGAAACCTCCGGCATTTCTCATGTCTCTGTACGAGCAATCCGCATCACGCTTATATGCACCTACGTACTATCCCAGTTAGCAGAGAACTTCACTTTCTACCTTCCCAGTGTCTCAGCCAGCTTTTCCATCTGTCGAGTAAGGTGGACTGTCAGAATGGCTGAGGGTAGCTGGTTGCAGGGTAGTTCGAAAGTCCCTGGAACATGAAACTCACAGAGTTTGGGACGAGTTTGCCGCTGTGTTATGAAGGTGTGGGACGACGGCCAGGGTGAAACGGGCCCCACAAAGGGTGAGGTTACATCGATAGCCCCCATAGCTGGCCGCAGCGAACCGGGATCCGGGAAATTGCGAGGGATTCGACCCGCCCTTGCCATCTGCTCACTGGGGAAAACCTTCGACCTCGAAGCGTCGCGGAATCTATTCAAGTATCAAGATATTTTTTATCACTACATCAAAAACAACCACTATCGATACCCAACCTTGCGTGAAATTATATACGAAAAAAAAAAAAGGAAAAAACCTTATCCCAATAGCAATCACAAATTTTCTACGACAATTAATAAGAATCTTTCGAGTTTGAAAAGAGCAAAGATCAAAGGATTTTAAATCCTGAGCGCGAAACCGTTACTGATCTCTGTATAATGTCAGTTTGAAAGTGCTAGCAGGCATCGGCCCGCGGCGCGACGAATCGATCCCTCCGTCTATCCCGTATCTACTCGTATATAGTTATATGCATATATATATGCACATAGCTAGAGCAGCTATGCGGGAACCTCCCTATATCTGTTCTGTTGCTCTCACGCGAGCCACTCATACGCCCAGTAACGTACGATGGCTAAACCATGATATAGATAGGTTGACTAGATAGGTGTAGCTAGCTGAGCCAGAGTACATCCGTACCAAGTGCATATATGTAGATACATACGAGTATGGCTCTATCTATCTATATGCATCCGGAAGCCCCACCGTCATTTTAATGAAGATGTAATTACGGACGTTTTGCTCTCGGAATCAGCAATGTGCCCGCGGTACGACAGTTCGGGATGCATTATTGGCTGCATTATTAACCGCACTGGATACTGTACCTGTTATTCAGTCATCTTCCAACTACACGGAGTATCGAGACAATTAAGGTAGCTTCCACAAGGCGAGGAAAAGTTTCAAGGAGGCGCGCACGTAGACCTTCCCTTAACCGACCACTCGTATCCTGCGGAAGCTAGGAAAAAGGAACTAGAAGTGCATCTTATTCTCGAGCATCGTTCCTTTTGTAAATTGGATTTTCTCGAAAGGGGAATGGTATAGGTAAAAGTACCGTTCTTACTTTGCAGATTCGTTTGTTCATAAAATCTAATATACAGCAGGTTCGCAAAAAGGTGATGCAACCGAGAAGCAAGTGATACCTTTATAGAAAATAAGATTTTTACAAATAATTGTTTTTTATTAGAGCGCTATTTTTTAAATAACGACAGTCAAAATTCATTATGCACGCTATCTATCTTGTTACTTTTCAACGTGCGGATATTGATTAGAATAGATAACAAGAACTTTATCTAAATTTCGTATAGACCTTGATGTCATCTAAGTCTTTAACCCGATTAGGAAATTAGTTCTGTTAAGTCTTGTTTATTTAGGTACCTGTGATCTTACTAGTTAGCTCATATCGACTGTAGATAGCTAATAACAGGTACGTCACCTACATGGACCGAAGTATAGCATATAGGAGTAGCCTTGGAGATTAATCTCTCGATGCAGAATCATCCCAACGATAATCCACCTTGGAAAACTTCCTCTCTCTGCTTAATGTACAAAGAGCAGCGTCATGATTTAGTACGTGGAGATACCACAGCATTGCGATCTCTCCCCTATTTTTTGACCTTGCTCGGACCCTTCGTTTGCTACCCTTTATGGGGTCTACCTACGCGATATATCCCGCTACTGGCTACGCGATAGGCGTAACCTGTATACTGATGTGTAACATAATTTTTTTTTCACGGCATTTTTCAGCCCCATGCCTGATTTCAAAGTCAGTAAAAAAAAAAACCCTGAAATTAATGCGGGCTAATATTTTTTGGAAAATATCCGTAATTCCTTGGGTCGTACTTTTTTTTTGCTATAATTTCTCTACGGCGTTTCCAATGGACAGATAATAGTGGATTTCTCGTAAATGGAAACTTGCCCTGTCGTTTACTTTCTTGGATGGCAACGGTCTGCTGCCCGAGGTTTCCTGTTTTTGACACAACCTGTTAAGAATGTAAAGGGATCGGCGTTACGAAATATCATGAAATTCCAGCGAAGCACGGAAAGCGCAATTACCGCCTCTACGTCAACCCTCTGTTAATAATTAAGGAATCCAGTCCTTCTGACGAGAGAAAATGATATCGAGCACGAGCTAAGAAGACATTCGTGGGAGGTTGCTTTCACCCGGTTTATAAAATTGAGCAACGCTGCTAAACTTATCTCGTATCTCAATACCTAACAGAGATATTTCTGTGAAAACTTTTAATAGAAACCGAGCCCTTTCTCTCCAGGGATATTTCATCCCTCATCCACGTACAAAGGGTGGACAGCGAACGATGTCCGGTAGAGCACCCCAACCAAGAGAACTACCCCGTCCGGTTGAGGGATGCTGTGGTCCAGCATAAGGTATTCAAAGAAATCTTGATCTCCCCAGCAGGGCCAGAAGGTCACCAACGAACTTCCGAAATCGTTGTCCTTTTTTTTCTCTATGTATCTACCACGTCGTTCAGTGGCACACGTGGATTTCTAGCATCAGCAATATTTTACGACCTCAACGAAATATTTTCAATCATATTATTGTTATTCGGCTATATATTCATTAACGTGTACTACGGTCTAGAGTGGAACAAGAATTGGGCCTTGCACTTGTCAGAGAATATCTTCACTCTGAAATCTACTGAATGTTCAACCCTTAATTCCTTCAAGAGCCGCAGTCACGATTGGTATCGACACTCCCGTTTTTCCTCGTGTTTCCTCATTTCAGTCTCTTTCCTGGTCTCCCAGCAAAGAGGCTGTTGCTGCCACCCGCTACAGATACTCCAGCTTCTACCGCTTCAATACTACTACAACCTCGACTACCGATGGTGGCTCCCTCGAAACCCCATTTTCGCTCTTCCCTCGTTGACTTCTCTTTCCCACTTTTCCCCAACTCCATACTCTCGCAAATGTCTCACCCCCTTTCCTCAGGCTGACTCTCATTCTCTCAATCTCTCACTCTACTTATCTCTCCCTCTTACACCCACCAACTTTCTCCCGACTTTTCCTCATTCCATCTCAATGCTCTGGTACCTACTCTCTCTCTCTCTTCGCCTCTGAGAAAATCCCAAGAGGAAACTCAGGCTTATGTCTTTCCCCGCCAACTTTTATTTATTCAACTAATTGCGGCGGGTCTGCGCAACGCGGCCCGCGCTACGTACACCACTGCTTACTAACGGAGATAAATGAAACGGTCTAGTTCATCAAAGAAAAAAAAAAAAGAAAAATTGAATGGGCTCTTATCTGGAATTAAAAAGTCTACAGGATTTCATTCTTGCACTCTAACGAGACTCTTGATCAGAATTTTTACAGTCACACAGCATCCTGTGTTAATTGACAACGACGCAAAGTGGTGGTATGACATATTTCAGAAAACTATATGTCACTGCTCATCATCCGAAATGAACTCCTTGTCTCGCAGTCGAGACGCGGAAATTCCGCGTGGAAAATCAATTAAATCGGAAGCGCCCCAGTCTAGTAATTGGCACGGGAATGCGTTTATCGAAGCATAAACTGCGAACGGAACGGCTCTGTCCCAGGGGTTGAAAAGTAGAGGATGGGATACACAGGCATACCGAGAACCAGGATACCAGTAAAGGGGAGTTGAAACGGTGAAAAAATCGATATAATCTTCCATCTGCTAATAATAGAGGCTTAGCCCCCGTCCATTCATCCATAGCGCCCCGCACCGTACCGCTTCGAGTATTCTACATGTTTACCCTGGACTCATCCAGCATAGGCAGGCACCAGCCAGCCACCTACTGTAAGCCTCATACTATATTCATCGATCAGGTTATTCCTGATCCTCGCGAGTGTCTACGAGACGGATCGACCTCCTTCAACAAATTCAGGAACCACGATATGGCCCGACCTATGAACTTAACCTCTCTCGATAAGGCCTCGTTACTCTCTTCTCGAGAAAAATGGCTGACTGCTGCTGAAGTCCCTGGGTGTCGGGAAAATATAGTGTAGCTTAGATGATCGATAGAAAAGTCACCACGGAACCTTCTTGAATCCTGATAAAGGTATTCCTGTAGACTCGACCAAAACATAGTAGACAGTGCAGAATCTTCCTGAGAATATTATGCACGCAGTATGTTTATTGAGTGTCTCCTAATCGGTTTATCCCAATGCTCAGAGGTTACGCTCGAGTGCCCAAAGCTGCTGCTTCTTGTAATTCGAATCCAAGTGAAAATTCGCGGGCTATTTGCTCCTCCAGAATATTCCATAGATGGCAAAGCATATCCTTGTTTGCTGGCAAATTAGTCAGCCGCAACCAGATCGTATAAGGGAGCCGCTATTCGGTATCGAGAAAAACTAAATCCCGGTGGTTTCATTAAAATGCAAGTCAGAGAAGAAGATATAGAGGAGCACTGCGAGGAGAGCGATGAGTAGCAGAAGGATATACCACGGTAAATTGGCCGGACTACGTAGAGCCCTTTTAGCTCTTGCGAAACCTCTAGTTAGGCTGGAGATGAGATACTCCTGGTACTAAGATAGCAACACGAGTTGGTAAAACCCTGAGGAAATTCGATAAAGTTAGGGCATCGACGCGTAGTTCAGGAAAGGTTGCTCTATCGCCGACCCCAAGGAGGTTAAACGGAACTCGATACTCGACATTCCACACCCTTGCTGAAAACTTCACCCCGGCCGATTCTCTTCTTTTTTTGGACCACCAAGAGGAACTTCGCTCTTCCTCACCACCCTCCTTTCGAGAACCTTCGCCATCGCCCACCAGCATCTCGCAGTCTCCTTTTTCATTCTTCCGCAAGAAGTTTCAGCTATAGCCTTTCTCTAAGGGATAAGGGTTATCCGTAGGATAGAAAAGGGTTGTCGGTTCGATTCGCGGTCGAGGAGACTAGCCCCATTTCTGGACGGATCGTTTGCACCGAGAACTTTGAGGTATTTAAGCAAGCAAGAAGGGGTCCCAGTTCAATACGCGCCCAAGCCCATGCCAGGGCGAATTCTGAGGGACGAGAGAGCGAACAAGAGGGCGAGGCAAAACCTGAGGAAGATATAGAGGGTTAGGTAGTGAGTTCTAGGGTGGAGCTACCCTGAGAGAAGGAGAAGTTCAGGAGAGAAGAGAGCCCGTGAACGGGAGGACTTCAGCGAAGCGCGAATTAATTCAACGCACAACTCGCTCCTCCTCACAGTACCTTTGCCCTCGCGCTCTGGAGGGTTCGGAGTGTTCGGAGTGTTCAGAGTGCTTGGGAGCCTTGGGAAGCTGCGAGGGTTAAACAGAGATATAAAACGTGCCAGAATAGGAAGTACGATCCTCTACGCGGATAAAATGTAGGAGTCCGATGAGGAGAGATGAAGAGAGATAGAACAGAAGAAAGGAACGAAAAGAGAGAGAGAGAGAGAGAGAGTAGGAAAAGTAAAGAGAACGCTCTGCTTAGAGAGGACAGCCTTTACGCCAAGATAAAAAGAGACAGACGTAGTGTGAGCCAGATGCAAAGAAAGATTCTCTGGCCAAGAGGGACGAGATCTGAAGAAGATAGGCGGGAATGCGAAAGAGGGAGAAAAGAAATGTAAAGGGCGAAGTAAAATACAGCGGCAACCACGTTTTTCACGAGGTATGTGTATTTACGTGATTACGTCTTATGCACCCGTTCCCATGAAAAAAATGAATTTCGTGTGTACGTCATTTTACAACTGGAAACTGGTGGACGTTTGTAAATATCACTGTTGCATCTATATTGGAAATTTGATTTTTTTTATTTCGACCACAGTTTCCCATTCATTTCAGCATTTTAGGTACAACGTACACACGTATCTTTTTCTTGCAATGCCGATGCGTGTTCGATGTGTCGTATCGAAATATAACGAAAAACCTTCCAAATACGAAAAACTGAAATCATCAAAGATCCTAACAGTCCTATTGCCTGCAGATGGTTCGCTTCTAATTTCCAAGCTAAGCGGATATTCACCGTTGCTCAACGTGAAGTAAGCACGAAGAGAACTGACTGAGAACTCGAGGAGGCCGTAACCGGAAAAGGTCCTAAGGACGAGATCAGCAATAGCGTAATCCGGCACGTCGGACATTTCCGTTTAACTTCCGTACGAAATTCTAGATGCTGAGTGAATACGATATCGTTTCGTACGTTATCTCACTGTAGTATCTTTTGATGGGACAGCAAGTTCAAGACCTTCCGGATGAAGCTGACTACGTGCCAGTGAATCGGGTCTGCTTTTAAGTCGATTTTAACCTCATTAGCATTGGCCATAATATCCGATTTGTGTCAGCCACTTAACGGGTGTATTATAATACATCTATCGTAACCAGGCCCGTATACCCTTCCGTTTTTTCCAGCTTCCTCCGGCTTAGCCTCTTCACGCACACTCTCCCTTTTCATCCCCACACACTCGAGAAAGCATTTCCACCCTCGTGCTTCAGGGAGAAAAGCGGGTTGGCCTGGAATGGGGCCGCCAAGGGGTGGCTAGGGAGACTCGCCCTCCCTTAACAAGCAACAAGGGTGGAGAATTAATGAGAGAGGGCGCTCGGGCGGACACTTGTGGCTACCGCCCAACCCTAACCCACCCTGCATACTACCACCCCAAACCGACCCCCAGCTAACCTATCCCTAACGCTTTCTAGCGATCCCCGAAAACCCTCAAACTTACGCGCTACACACCCATAGCTTTCGAACTATCTCCTCGGGACGTAGAGATGTGTGTATATAGCTTTAGTATATATACATACATATATATATATATATATGCTCAAACATTATACGTGCGGTTGGACTAAAGTTTTTCCAGCTTCTTGAGAAACCGAGGAGTCGACTCTCTCAGTCTTGGCGAACGATAGTCTTTTCTTTCCCCTTTTTTCTTTTCTCTCAATTCTTCCTCTCAGCAGGGTAAAAGGAATCAGTGGATACGTGAATATCACGAGTGCGCTTCTCTATCCAGAATCGATTTTCGTGGCAAACAGCTGAGAGTGAATACATCCAACAAGGTAAATCCTTAGATGAAATCCCTAACGACGGGCTCAAAGGGTCATAAGTCATTTTGCGTACGCATATGTGGAGCTGGAATTAACCTAGGTTAACTGTTCCTGGCCGATCGTATTTTATCCAGGCTCACTCGTACCCTACTACCTTTACACATAAATTTCGAGTCTCCATTTTGCAAGAATTTCAGGGCACAAATTGGAACACGTAGGTTAGGTATAAGGTGTATAACCATCTACCTACCCACCTGTCCCACCAGTCTTCCCTTAGCCCTTTTAAACTCTCTTCCTTAAGCTTCCTTTTTTTTTCACCCATCTTCAACGTTCTCGTTGACGGGAACTGGCATACCGACGTCCTGGCGGGTAGCGTGAATTTTAATTAAAGCAATTAAGCATGCGTCCATAGCGGCGCATTAACGCGCGGTGCATTCATGGCGCAACGGTTCAAAAACGAGACTGTGATGTGTCACGCGACACAAAGGGTGGATGTCGAGTGGCGAGGGTGGACATCTGGGCATCCGACTACAGCCCTCCCGTTACACAACCATTTTCCTACCGAGTCGGTCCTTCGAACTCGCCACTTTTTTAATTAACAGCTCCCGGATTAGTCACCCTTAAGTCGCGTGGACAGTACTCGCGCAGGCGTCAACTTCATTTCCCTGCCGACGGCGACGCTCGCCCATACTTCGGGGTCCACTTCGATTTTAATAAAATCCCACGATTTTCTCTCTCTACTTTTTGTCCCGTCCTGCTATATATATATATATATATATATTTTCTTCTCATTCCTCTCGTCTTTCTTTCTTTTTAATAATTCCACAATATCCCCAACGTCACTAGCGGCGATGCGACGAGCGAGAAAAATTCCGCGCGAAATCAGAAGAGCGTAACGTAAAACGGAGCCTGATACAACCGAGGCCGCAACACCCCTACCATCTCGTATCGTAAAAATCGAATATTTCCATGGGCGTAGGCGAACGGTATAGAGGCGCAGAGCCAGCATTATATCTGTAGACGTGACTTTGCCGCTGGCTCTGAAAATATATGGGGCCGTAACGCTATCTAGTGCGAGGAAACAGAGTGGGAGAACAGACTGAAAGAGTTTCAGAGTGACTATAGAAGACAGCGAGAGAAAGAAAGTACAAGGAGCAGAGAGAATTTTAGAGAAAAGGATAGTTAAGAGAGATAGAAGGATAGGGAGGGGGATTATACCCTCCTGTCCGTTGACCCATAGGACCCTCCTGACTCTGGTAACCCTCGCGACCCTGTTATTTGCATATGCTGACCTCCTTTACTGATTTCCACAACTAAACAGAAACTTCCTTCTGTTTGGAATTATTATTTATTTCATTTTTCTTAACATATCCCTGCTAGTGCATGTCATCAGTTTTGAATCCTGAGTTTCCTTAACAATCTGGATAAAAAAGTTTTTTGTCATATATATTATTATGTTTAACGTGAAAACTTTATGTAAATATATATATATACATATAACGACATGATAAGCAGTATATTTGAAAGGAAATGAAGAAATGTGACTTATAGAACAAATTTTCAGCAAAAGCTTATTACGTCATTTCAATAGCTTCCCGTGAGATATAACATATTAACGGTAATTAATATAAATGTCACATAATTTCTGGTTATTAATATAAGCCCTTTGTAATGGCTTTTTAATATCCAGTATTATTTAATTGTTCGTGAAATTACGTGAATTAGACAACAGTCCTTGCACAAAAAATTCACTAAAGTTTCTGCGCGGCGCCGCTTAGGCACGTCGATGTAAATGGCGCTGCGGTGTAACGATCACCGAGGGAATTGCTGGGGATCCGTGTCGTCAGCTCCTGGCAGCCTCGATACTTCATATTTCGTTCTCTCTTTGTAGCTTAAAAGTCGTTGTAAGCCGAATGCACTTGATAATAAAGAACGAGGGCGTATAGGACTCCCTCTTTGACAATAGGCCGTTCGGCCGAGCGCAGCGCTTTTACGGACGTTATGATTTTCTTTTTTACAGTAACACGCTGTACGCATTTCTGGGATCTTCTTTCGGCCTTTTACCGTTACTTTCGTACTTTCTCAGTCGTTTCTCGTTCAGAGCAATAATATTCTACGAACAAGGGAGAAGCTGTTGGGAAACGGCCAAGGACTATCTGGAAGGACGTGTTTGGAGAGTTACCAACTACCTAATGTCCTGCAAGTCGTGCGAACGTATCAAACGCATATTTACTGTTTGCAACCAGTATGTTCTGTGTACATTTTATAATCGAACTCCTTGACTTACTTACATGCAAATACGCTTAGTCTTATGTCTTATGTTTTATATTTCTGATATTCTTCGATTTTTAGAACTTTTCTTCTGAGATAACAATTGAAAATCAAAGTAAGATAGCAGTATAAAGCTGCTAGAACTGTTTATGCGATATTATGAATTCAAGAATTCTTAAAATTTGAATAGTTTCTTTTTTAAGGTTAAAGATCTACTCTATACCTTTTGAATTCAAACACTATATTCGTATACATGTTTTTGAATATATTTAATTATAAGAGTAATGGCATCTATATATGTAAGAAATTATTTCATTAGTCCAGATCTTCATTACTTACTGTTAGTTCGTGTGAATCGGATGATAAAGCTTGAGAAGGATTAGTTATCTATCATCAACTATTCTCAAAATCACTCGACACTGTCGCATGCGACAATCGAGGTCGAACGATCGCAGCGCCCCTACGATATACGATGACCCACTCGATGTGAGAAAAGAGAACTACACTAATATCGCATGCGATAGTGTCAAATGATTTGGAGAATAGGATTCCAGGCATCTTACCGGTTCAAGAGTTATGTGACCATGGGTGTCGCAGTATCCACAGGTTATCGATTACAATATCAATGTTAGGAAAACAGCGAAAGATGATGCCGTCAATTAAAAAAAAATAACAGGGAAAAACGAAATTACCAGTACAAAACATCAATTGATATTTATTACTTTCAGTCGGTAACTTCATCTGTATGTGAATGGCGACACTATTCAGGCTCACATGAGACCAAACCCGTAGACGGTTATACAAGGAATAAAATGCGTATTGAAGATTTTTATATTGATTCCGCCAGATAGCGGAGCATTTCATAGTTTAACACGTGATCATTGTATAGTTACTCAATCGTCATTATATCATGTACAAAATGAAACAGAAGTTTGTGCCTAATAGAGGCACGAACTAACCTGGTGTTAACGATAATGTTAAAATAGTCGGTTTTTAAATTACCATTTATTCGAACGAATCACGCGTAGTTTCCATTGTTGGTGCAATGAATAATACATCGAAGTTAAGCCGGCTCGATAGTTCCAAAAGACACACTTTGCATCTATTTCGAGGGGAATGCAATGTGTTAATCGGTTATTTATAACACTGCTGTGCCGTTTTTCCTGTTGGTCAGTTACTGGCGTAAGGTCTTCCGATTAAAATTGTGTCTCTTTTATCAATAATGATGTATTAACGTTCGTTTGTCATCATTTTGAAGAAAAAGAAATCATGGACGAACTATTGTTTCGCTTGTCGAATCAGCTTGAGGCACTACAGGTATTGGTTTAATTACCCCTTCTGATTAAATGGCCGTCCTTATCAAATCGTAGGTTTTTGAAAGTTTATATAACAATTACCAGATTGTTATACTTCGATTCATTTATAACGTAACTCATATAATTGTGATTTCAATGATCAGACATATATGTATGAAATGGTTTTGTTTACCTAAGTTTAATTAAGAGTCACGTGTATTTTTAATTCCTCTGTCTGGCATGTTATTCAGTGGAATACAAACAAAACGAATATCTATGTATTTCACGATACCTTTGATTAACATGAAAAGTATATATTAGACAAATTTCTGTATGAGATACGAAATTGTTTGATGGAATTGAAATGGAAGAGGTATTTTTATTCGATACATTTATTAAGTACGAAATTATCGATCTGTCCACTAATTATAATTGATTATGCAATGAGGTCTTAATAATTTTAACAATTTTTGTACAGGTACAAGCATCGGTAACAGCACAGCAGGGACAACAATGGTGTGCCGTATGGTTTGCAGAAGTTCAAAGACTGTCACAGGATTTGTACAATGGGCAATATGCGCAGAGCCTTAGATCTTATTTGCAAGGTAGTTGGGAACAGCTTCAGTTTCACTATTACTCTTTACAATTTAATCCTAGGGAGTTTTATCAACATCTGGGCAATATATGTCTCAGCGAAGGTATTTTTCTGATTTATATTTTTGAAGGTTTGATTTCCTTGTGCAATTACTAAATTTGAGCTTTCGATCTTTCAGTTACACGAAGAGAATTAGCTCTCTGCGTAACAGGTTTAATTATAGGTAGTGTCGCAGGGTATAATATTGGTCTAAATTGGCAGCGACCACCACACCATATGCACCATATGAAAGCCATAATATGCCATCACTACATAGGTATCGAGGTACGCGTAATGCTTCGAACAAGTATAATTTAGCAGAGATCTCAGTACAATGTATTTCGATTACTTTCAATTGTTTCAATTAGGGTGTTTCTACGATAGACGATGCAGAAATGCCTACGATACAAAAATCGAACGAATTACTAATTCAAGTTAGAGCAGCATCCGTCAATGTTGTTGACGCTAAAATATGTTGGGGCTACTCGAAAGCATACAGACGGCTCCTTAATTCTGGAGTAAGTAGCTACTTCAGCAATGAACTTTTGAATCGCCTGAATTAAGTAATGTAACAATATAAGATTTACTTGAAGTCATTACTATATTGTCAGAAATACAAGGAATTGCCAGTTACATTGGGCAGAGACTGTTCTGGCATTGTGGTAGACATTGGTCAAAGTGTCGTTAACTTTGATATTGGCGATGAAGTTTATTTGGCAGTACCACCATGGGCATCAGGTACAATGGCCGAATATCTTGTTATACCTGAATGTCAGGTGGCTAAACGACCTAGACTAGTTACCTTTGAAGCTTCAGCTAGTTTGCCATATAGTGGATGTCTTGCATGGGATGCCTTGGTTAATAAATCCAATATACAAGAAGGCAATGCCAAAGGAAAAAGGTCAATAAATTATATAATAGCTATGCATCTAATTAACATTAATAAATTTAACCCTTTTCTATAAGTCGAACAAATTTCTCAGAGTACTGGTTTATGGTGGAAGTACGCCCGTAGGATGTATCCTAATTCAACTGGTAAAATTTTGGGGTGGACATGTTGTAACTGCCTGTAAGCCACATGCAATACCAGTAACGAGAGCGTTAGGCGCCGATGAAGTAATACCATTCAATGAATCAAATATTGAAAAGGAACTTGACTTGCACGATAAGTATGTAAATCCATAAAACTTTCGAACAAGAAGAATATATATTTTTCATTTCCCGCTTTTTATAAGGTACCATGCTATCTTCTACACTGGTGGCCAACCTATTGACGAATTCATACTGAAAAAACATTTATTGCCATACGGCTCCTACGTATCTACGATCCCTGAATATCTGACTTCTGATTCTTTGGGATTTTTTTTCGGTAGTATATTTGCCGGATGTGTCAGAATCAAACTCATGGTACAAGTAAGTCAATGTCATTGCACTACGAATATAACGATTCCTTTAAATATCTATACCAAAAGTAATTTAACCTTGTAAATTTCAGTATATGTTTGGCTGCAATATTCATCACTGGAAGGAAGGTTCTAAAATAAATACGGCGTATCTACAAGCCTTGAAAGAGTTAGTAGACGCAGATCAATTGCAAACAGTCGTGGATCGTGCATTTGCACCGCACAATATCGAACAAGCGTTGCATCATGTATTAGATCCAAATGCAATTGGCAGCACTATCATAAAATTCCAATGACACCTTGTTACTACGTTTAGGAAGACTTAGATGTTGGCTAACTCTAACTCACAGGCTCATATATTGTACATCATTATACCATTGTTCATTGTAAATACTAAAACCACATTTAATCATAGATGACTGTAACCGTCCGTCAATATAAATCACAGAAAATTCATCAATTTCTTTTGTAAAATAATGTATGAATAACTATAAAAAAAAAAAAAAACGAATTACGATGGTTCAATTGCATTTGTACAATCAATCATCACTGCGAACGTATCAATCGATTTGACTGTATTAGCGAATTTTAAATGATCAAATATCTTAAGATAGTATATTGATTTGACAATAATCTGATGGATCTGCAAAGTTACGGTATAATGATTAAGGGTGATTGTACTGCCACGTATTAGTCTATCAACGTACTTGGCAAGTAGTATAACACGCCAACACGTTAGATACGAAGGAGATAAAGAATGTTAAATTTATATGTAAAAGCTTTATAATCTGTTTTACTCAAATAAATCGAGAATCAATATTTTCATTTATTGAATGATTCCTTCTTTTTTCTATTACATTTCTATTTGTTTTCATAATTGTATAATATTTAACATTCCAACTAGTATTGTTCTGTTTTTTGACGTTGGTACAAGGGTAAGGTAAACCCTTATACCATTCCCATTATATTAACAGTAACCTTTAACCTCTTAGGTAAGTCGTACAAATTAAAACTATAATACGGGAATAAATAGTATTCGTTGTATAACGTATTTTCTAAGATGACTAAATACTGTATGTTCGGCTGTTCCATTTTCTACAATATAGAAACGTTCACTGCGAGACATTACAGATGACGAAACATCAATAAAAAAGCAATGACTACTTATCAACGAACAGATGACTGAAATAAATATGTAACGTAGAAAAGCCATAACAATTAATTACTTCATAAAGAAATGACTTTACGTCAATTTTCATTTTCACTACGGTGTATGCGGAGCTATTTTATCCCTAAAGAAATACTTAGAATCTATTTAGTATATCAGCCTCCAGCTGGCAGATTTGTTATTTCGTGTATGGCAGAATATAAAGACTGCTGAGCAATATAAGATATTGATTTAGAAAATAAGCGAATTTTCGTTTATTTATAAAGCCAATATCCGAAAGCGAAAAGGGCATTACGCGCATATATTGCAGCATATAATTATGACTAATTAATAGCACTATCGAATTATTGTTGCCATTAGACTTACCAATTTAATATCTTTAAAACGCAGTGCGCATTTCTCATTTTCTTTTTTAAATGTTCAAAAACAAAGAATTTTGTCAATATTACGAAATTCTTCGTTCTTAAAATTTACATTAATCCTCGTAATGATGCGAATTAATAACAATAACTGGACTGAATATCATCGAAGCAAGCTGGATCAAGCTTATTCGTCTTAAATCCTAATAAATTTTGTATATATATATCTGATACCGATAAACAACGATATTTTTTATCAAATGTCTTTCTAATTCTCGAAATGAAATATAAGAAAGGTATAATTAACAATTAGTACTAAACCACACGAGCAATTAGTATGTACAAATACGTCTGCGTAAATTTCAGTTCCATTGCAATGACCGTATAAAAAAGTGAAAATAAAGAAATAATAATATTATATTAGGCAATTAAATGATCTCGTATATAAATTACGAGAATAACACTTACGTCTTGAATAAATAAAACGAAGAAAAAATATTCTCGGTGCTCGTCCCTCAATACACGAAGAGTTCAGGAAAGTGAATTTCATAAGCTGGTGTTTGGCTTGGTTTGGCATCTGTCAGTGGTGCCCCTGGTTGTATTGGATTTCGTGGTTCTACCGACAGCGTTGTAAATATTTCCGACAATTTGCTCTGTAATAAGTCATGCTGGAAAATATTAATTGGATCCAAAATTGACAATCAAAGATATCCATATAATTTTATGCGAGGACGATAATATGAATAAGTATAAAATAATGCATCACCTTTGGTTGGGTTTTACTGACTAGATCAGGGAAGGGCGCATTTTTAAAGAACTGTAGAAGCTCCGCTCGTTTCTCTTCTTGCACCTCACGACGCATGTCATTGGTTTCTGTCAAAATCCTCTTCATACTCTCGAACGTCAGTTCCTCTCCAGGTAATTTCTAAATACAAAAGAGCACCATGTGCTTAGAATAAATTCTTAATGATTGGGTAAACTGCATTTATACGTGATTATTAATTAAAATGGATAATGAAATACGGAATAATTGGACATTAGGAACAGCAAAATACAATGGACTGACGGATATAATATCGTAGTAGGAAAGGTCTTCATTGATATTTGCATAGGAACTTCTCTGCCCAGTGGCATTTATGGAACCAAAAATATCCCAACTTGGTATCTTCTCTATAGCCCACAATTTCAATATCTGCATCGATTTATAACGACGATTAAGAAGAAAGTAAATATTAATTTAAAATAATAAAATACCTTTTGTACTCCCGGAGAAGAACCAGCACTGTCCACTTCTGTAGGTGCTGCGTTAATATCGGCCATGGAGTTACGTCCGGCGCTATCAACCCAGGAGTGCCTAAAGAAATATTGGCATAATTATAATTAAATGGAGTCTATATATAAAATAAAAGTAATACGGTACCTATGTTGCACGGAGCTACTGCTATATCCAGATCCTTGTTGGAACTTTCCTGTATCCAGACCAGCACCTTTAAGGCACTCACTTACAACAGTTTGGTCTATCATTAATGATGGTAACAATCGAGATGTCAAATCGCTATCGTAACGAGATTTCAGATCAGGAAGTAAATGTGATCCCTCTTTACGTCGCGCTTCGACAACCTTGTAAATAATATTTCAATTAGCAAATCATATGTATACAGATATATACATTTTTCGAGATATTAATGAATGTGTCTTACCTTACTAGCATAATCCATAAGGGACGTTATATTGCAAACGTAAGAAATCAGAACCAACAAAGAAACAACAATGGCGTGTAAATTGAATTTCAAGGAGATATTAATTTGACTGCTTGTTAACGCCAAATCTTGCAGACTCAAGACTAATCTCAACAGCTCCAGAACAGTTTCTTCGGAAGCTAATTCAACGGCGAGTAGAGCCAAGGTTGTATAAATCGCTTCAACATTCTCCAATGTGTTGCTTGGAAGTTCAAGAGATTCGTAAAGAGCTAAATATATATCAGGACCGTGTTTACGTATAAATATTACATCCGGTCTGGAGCACTTTTCAATAACTAGATCAAGTTCTGCCACACTCAAGCTGCGAAAAGACAAATATATCATTATTTAAGTATTAATCAAGGGATTAAAATGATTGTAATGTATGGACTTACGTTGGTTTCGCCAATTTAGTTATATTGTGATGTCTGTCGATTAATGTATGTAAAATTTTTTGAACGAGAAGTCGCATCTCTGCGTCCGGTGCCAAAGACATTCGTAGCAGCGGCTCTAGGAAACTTGGCGGGAATGTTGTATTCAAATGAATTGTCTGATATTTCGTACCGACCTGAAATTATACGAAGTATATAGAAATATTTGTTCAGACAACTTATAACTGTATGTAATCAATAGTTACTTTTAAGAGAGACTTCAAGAGAATGCTCTGCAACAATACGTCTCCTTTTCCGACAGATACTACGCGATCTGGCTGACTATAGGGTACTTTACTCATGATGAACATCATTATCTCAATTTTCTGATAATCAGGCAAATGATTCGCAAATTCACCCAAGGCATTGATCAGTGCTTCTTGGTACTGCTGCTCGTCATTACTCGATGACTGATTTATGGTAACGCTTACTCGTAGGTGAGACAGTAAAGAATTGATAATTTCTAAGACGGATGGACCTGAAGCAAGGTAGAATATTATGAAATTTGGACTTGGTATTAAATTTCAGTAAAGTTTTATTACTGAAATAAAATATCAATCATTTGATTCCCTTACCGACACTCTCACCCGCTGCAATAGATATGATCTTGGACAAAGTGTCGACTATGCTCGTTCGTATTTTCGCAGTCGATTTCGAATTGTCATCAAGATGAGTCATTAAAGCTTCGACCACGGTATAGGAATATTGTGACTAGAATTTGATTATAATGTAAATGTCTGGTTATAGTAAATTAAAACAGTAAATAAGGCAATGTGTATAAAACCAACCTGAATGGAGAACATGATTATTCTAAACGTGTGGATTGCAAAATAATTGGGAACCCATAGTTGATGATTATCTAAATGCCTATAAATTAAGAACATATGAAAGTAAGAATTATTAATCAAAATTACAATGGCAGAATTTATTTACCTTAATACAGGGCGTATAACACAACGAATGTGGCCGAACGAAGCTCGTCCAACAAGTTCGCGCATACAAGTTTCTGCGAATTGTGGTGGATCAGATCTTTCTTCGGCAGGACTCTCTGGAGTCGCATCCTCTTTATCAGAATATCTGATGCAATAATTGTAAAATTGATGAAAAACAATAAACATAATGGTATAACTCTTTAACCAAGAAGTAGTTACCTTAAATTTTGCATATTGTACAACAGCGAAGGAACAATTTTATCCATATGTACAGGTTCCCAAATATTTTCTACTAAATCATCGGAAAGAGTCTTTCTTACGACACCCTGTTAGAAATATATAATATTAAATATTCATTCGTTCTTTTAAATCGTAAATACAAAAGTTTCTACCGCACCTGCAATCCCTGTATCCCTGCGAGTCGAATCTGCTTGCGGATTCCCACGTCGTCGTGGTTGGAGTGGCACATTGCAGAGAACTTTGATACAAAGAAATCGTAACGTGTGTGATAAGACGGCGTATCCTCTTCGATGTTGGCAAAACTAACAAACTGGAATAAGAAAGCATTTTGTTCAACTGGATTAAAAATTTTATATAGTCTGTTCTCTTTAAATGATTCACACGGCGTAGCGAAAATTTCAGAAGCTCACTGCACATCCTTTATTGTAGAGAGCACACACGACAAACACATGCAATGTAATTTTTAAATTATGTATTCCAAACATGATTACATAATTTTACTAACTAATCGTACTCATAATTTCAATTGTAATCCCTCAATATTTAAATGAACTCTGGAAATGGTAGATATTATTAATTGTGCATTTTTTATATATATACTTACAGACTGCGTTGCCAAAATTTGTAATTGCGGTTCAGTAGATTCCAGTAATTTTTGAACCATTTTTAAAAAACTCTCAACAAATAGATTAAGAGTTTGCGCGTGACACGCCAGTAACAGCTGATCCATTGCCTCCATTGCGATGACGACAAATCCATTTCGTCTTCTATTAAATTATATTAAAAAAACACACAAAAAATGTGAGTCAATCTTGTTATGTAAGATGATAAAACAAACAATTTGAATCTATGTAGCAAAAGCGTTGTCTTCTATAAAAAGTTACATACGATTTATTATTTTTCAGTAGTCTAATCTTTATGACACTACTCGGTATCTCGAGTATCACATACGATAGTCAAGAGTAGGAAAAAAATTGCAGGTAATGTATAGTTTGATGACGATAGTTATAAGACTTTTTAGATTTATAATATAGTCAATAAAATTAAATGCATCTTTGATTGCGGTATATAAAAATATAGACTATACTTTATTCCTACGTACCTATAAATATCTCTGGAAGCTCGTTGAAACAAATATTCTCCTATTCTATCCAATTTTTCTGGACTACTGAGAGAATAAAATGTCAGCTTTTCCATATTATTTTTGACCAAGCCATCCTACGGAAAAATATGACACATCGATATTATATATATAATCTTTGTTTTTTTCAAGAATATATGTCTTCGGTACTGTAGTCGTATCGAAATATGTCGATTCACTGTTATTCACATACTATAGTAGAATTTGTAATATTGCCTCGACATGACTATCGCTTATTTAATTATAATACAGCTGCAAATAATATATCTCCGTTGACGTTAGTTACATAGCAGATATTCAACAATAGACTTAGATTGGCCATGCAAAACAGAGTCATATATTTTATTAATAGTACGCCGTCCTTACATATTTTATTCAATCTCGTGAACAAATAAAACAGTACAGTAATAATACTATGAAAATCAATACAATTGAAAAAGTAAAGCATTTGAAAATATGTTTTAAATACA
The DNA here is from genome assembly GCA_031001745.1 of Hartigia nigra. Lineage (NCBI taxonomy): Eukaryota > Metazoa > Arthropoda > Insecta > Hymenoptera > Cephidae > Hartigia > Hartigia nigra. The sequence continues at coordinate 2,350,591 of JARPRG010000289.1, forward strand.
TACCTGTGGATTGACTGGAAATATATTGTCCACAAGTCTTTTATACCTTGGTCGCAATGCAGAACAACACCAGCAACAACCTGGAATACAAAAGTGTGCAGTAAATGTAAATTATTGTCATTTCTGTCTATTACTGTCATCCATTCGACATTATGAATATCGTATATCAAAATATACGTCTTATGAGAATTCACTCTAGTCCCTGTATAACTAAATAACTAATCTGAAATAGTATCAATTACCGAACATCTTGTCACGTCCACTTGCACTCTACTTCAGCGACACACTAAAACGACTCATCTATTTCCTAAAAGTATCTTATCGACGGAGTAGTGCGATTCATTATCTAATCAATGTTCAAGTAAGAACAACAAAACTATTAAAGACTTTTTTAAAAGAGATATTAGGTATACTCAAATATAAGATCTTAATTAGGAATTTAATAATAGAATATAAAGAAAATATGGAATATTGCTATTATAATATAGTCATATTACTTTTTTGTCATTTTATTTCTTTCAATTCGGTTCTACTTTATCATCAGTGGATATACGTTCGACTAACTCTTAACAGACGGAGCCACAATCTGCTTTTAGCACATTTACTATTGTCTCTTAGATTTTCTTACAATAAAGTAATACTGCATAATTTATTTTTGATTATCAACGACAGAATTTTAATTTTCCAAATTCAGATAAAAAAACAACACCCAAACGCATTGCATTAACAATATTTCATCGTTCGAAAATTATACATCCAAGAAGTAATATATCATTTAGAAAGCATACTATATACTATTATTGTAGACATATATGATTTACGGTATACAATTATTCGGGACTGTTTCACCGATAGAAATTGAACTATTTGATTGTTATAATAGAACAACTGAAATTCAATAGTATTGAATAACTCTGAATGCTGGTACTTGATTCCGTTAGGGGATGTAAATCCACGCATAGGAAAAAAAAAAGAATAACTCTGTATAGCGTCGGCTTAAAATCCGATCGTTACTCGTAGGCCTAGAAAAGATAAGAGTCTCCATAAATAATAAAGAGTCTACACGCAAGCTGAAAATAAGACGCATTGTGCACAATAATGTGTCCGAACGAGACTTGAAAAGAAGGGTACCCACCAATAATAAGTCTTCAAAGATCAATACCTAATACAGATATACATCATCGCGAGACAACAACATGCAGGAAATTGAAAATCTTAAGGCGGCCATAGGAAGTGTCAAATAACTTCAAAGATCAACGTACAATATTAATGATAGAATCACAGAATAATCGTAGGAACTTCGACACTCTTTTTATATTAGCACCTATATAGCATTTATACTAGAGAAAGAAAGCTGTACGCTTTCGCAAGATTTGTAATTTGAATATCGCAAGAATACGTTAAAATACGGTAAACGATGCACGTGGAAGTTGCTGACGAAGGTTTCGCGTGGCTTATTAAAATTTCGAGGTCTTCAGACGAGACGATCGTTGTTTCCAGCTTCTTTTCTTAGTAGCAAACAGGTTTTGCGCTCCATTACGCATAGATAACTCACAAGAGTTATAACCATAGGTACTTATATATATGTATATATGTTACTGAATCTTTTATGAAGTTTTAGGTTAATTCGCATATAAGGTATCAGGTTTTTGAAACTCCGTGATCTGCATGTGGGACAAACGGTACCTACGGTAAAGACGCATGACGAATTCACGAAAAAGTTCTTAAAAAATTACTATATCCCCCTCCGCCCCTTTCACAATCGCCATAAATAATTGTCGCTACGTTGAAAACGGTACTTGAGATTTTTAACTCGACGGCTACCGTCTATATAGATACGGAGGGACCATTCTGGTAAAACGTATGTACATATATTTATGCTTTTACGTCCATGCATTACAATATTAATTTGTGCGTGCCACTTATGCATCAGTCGATGATAGATAACAAAAATAAAAGCGTGCTTCTCTATAATTCCTGGCATTTTCAGAAGGAATGAAAAAACATTGGGTGAGAAGAAATGAAATATATAATTTTTTTAATTTTATACAGCTAAATAGATTATTCTAAGACTTATCTTCGAACGAAATATGATTATCTCAGGCTAGGGGCGAGAGTTACAAATACTTTCAAGATCAAAAGATCGCAGACTCAAGGCGGACTCCTTTCTTGAAATCACGAATTTCCTGTTTTAAACTAACTTAAAGCACGTGATCGGCATACAATGTGTTTCACGTAAGATCTACGTATATTACGATATAAATGAACCTACAGTCATACCGGTATAGCTCACTGTGATTCTCCGAATAAAAAATTTGATTCTACTCTCACGGATTCTTAATAAAACAAGTGGTACTTATATTCTTCATTATTAAATAGTAACGTCACGTGTACTTATGACGGATTAAATCGAATTTTTAGGTATTTCTATTATTACTCACAGCCTGGGTCAGTGCACTTTCGTACAACAGATTCAAAGAC